>JAIOTZ010002227.1:0-5000 GCA_023374045.1 Limonium bicolor | reverse complement strand
AAAAGATTCGATTATGCAATAATAAAACGAAAAAAGAATACTTGCCTAAAATATATGATCCTTTCTTAAACGGATCCTATCGTGGAATAATTAATCAATCTTTTTTACCTTCCATTCGAAATAACAAAATAAAGTTTATAGGATCCTTCTTTTCCAGGAAAAAACTACTGGAATAAAAAAATTCGTAAAGAGGTTCCCCGATGGCCATACCAACTAGCCAGCGATGTAGAACGCGCCAGAAAAAAAGCTAGAAAACCGATAAGACAGGGGAAAGCGACGCTAACAGGGTTTCACATGCGCGGGAGGCCCAAGAAACGTATAACTTTTACTAAGCGGAAGGTTGACCGCCCCGAAGATAAGCAGAAGGGTACCCGCATGGGAGAGTTTGCAAAGGAAGTTTTTGACTTTTCTAGCTCTACTACGAAAAATAACGACAAAAATAAAAATAAAAAAGAAATAGGTGCGCTATTTTATCCCCGTATATCGGATTTTCGTCGAAACATAATCACAGGTTCTATGCGTTTTCAAAGGCGTAAAACCGTTGTTGGGAGAAGACTTCAAGTAAGGGCACATTCCCCACTTTTTTTCGACGTGATAGTATTTTATATGCAGCCTCTTTTCGACAAAGTAATATCAAGAGTAATTGAGATTTCCGACCGAATACAAGACATTTTTTTCAAAATAACAGGAATCCAATTGAAAAATAAAAGAAGGTCCCAAAGAGCCGAAGAACTAGAATTTTATAAGAGTTTGGGCGAAGAATTGGAAAAAATAGACTTGAAATACAAACTAGAATGGGAAGAAGAATTGAAAAAAAAACGAGACTTGGAAGACGAAATCATCGAGGAAGACCCCCGACGAGCCGAGAGAAAGAAAGAGACAGAGTATTAGAGATCTATGATAACGTTTTATTTTGGGAGGATCCATCTATAGCAAGAACTCGTCTTTTACTAGTTCAGTCGAAGATTAGAAAATGGATTCTATTACCTTCATTGATACTAGCTAAAAATATTGTACGTTTATTATTACTCCAAAAGCCCGAGTGGGCCAAGGATATAAGGGATATGAAAAGAGAAGTGCATGTTCTATGCAACGATAATGATATGCCAATCCAACGAGACGATATCTTTTCTAAGGCCTGGGAAAACGAGGATAGGCAATTACATATAATCATAAAAAATCCTTTCCGTCTGAAACCTTGGCACCGATCTAAGAGACAACCTTCTGGTAGGGATCCAATGAAAAAGAAAAACGAAAAAAGAAAACGTTTTTCTTATTTAACGGCTTCGGGAATGGAAACTCATCGTCATTATGGTGCTCCCAACCAACTACTTTCGACTGCTTTTTCTTATTTTTTTGCACCCATTAAAAAAAAAAGCAAAAAAGCAATTCGAAAATGGAGTTTTCTAGTTCTAAAAATGTTCAAAAAAAGAACAAAGTTTCTAAAGGTACTAAAGGTACTACAAGAACTACAAAAAAGGATACAAAGTTTTATTGAAAAAAAAAAAATTCTATAATCAATAATCAGATTTTTCATAAATCATCCATTCAAATCCGATCTATGGATAGGACAAATTATTCACCGACAGAAAAAGCAGAAAAAGAAAAAAAAGAAAAAAAGCAGAAAGAGAAAAAAAATGAAAGAGCTGACTGATAAAATAAGCACAATCAGAAATGAAATAAAAAGAATTACAAAAGACAAGAAACGAACTCGAAAGAAAATAAAAGAAGAAATGCTCGATTAATCCGTAAACCATATATTTATAAAATGGATCGGGGAAAGTATATACACGGATATCTTTTGGGGGATCATTCCATATACCATTAAAAAGATCTATCGATCTATCATTAAGAGTCTTTCTAGGTGGATGCGCATTATCAAACGTTTTCTTAAATTAACAAAAAAAAAGAAAAAGAAAAACACATTTGAGCATATTTCGACTATACAAAAAAAACTTTCACTTTCTCATATTACTCATAAAATGAAGATTCGGAAGAGGCGGAAGAGGCGGGCCAGGGCGCGGGTTTTTTTTAATTTATCCCTCGTGTCGCAGAACTATGTATTTTACAAATTATCACAAAACCAGGCTATTAACTTGTATAAGTTAAGATCTGGCCTTCAATATGACGGAGCATCTTTATTTCTTAAGAATGAAATAAAAGATTCTTTTCGAAGACAAGGAATAATTTCTTCCGAATTAAAGCATAAGAAACTTCAGAATTCTGGAATGAATCGATGGAAAAATTTGTTAAAAAAGAATCAATGGATAAAATGGTTAAAGAGTCATTATCAATACGAATTATCTGAGCGAAAATGGTCGAAATTAGGACCGCAAGAATGGCGAAGTGAAGTCAATCAACATTGTAGGGTTGAAAATCGAAATTTAAGAAAACGAAAACAGAATTCATCTAAACGAGAGAAAAAGGTTTCGTTATTGGAAAACCAAAACTATCATTTGCAAAAAACATATAGATATGAGAAAAGATCATATCAATCGATTTATTATCAAGATAAGAAGGACTCAGATAGTTATGGGTCAGCATTACAAATACATAAACCGAATTTAGTTGATATGGGGGGGAGTAGCCCTATTCAAAATTATATAAGAAAAGATCATTTTATGAAAAATACAGATAGAAAATATTTTGATATGAAAGGTCTTGATCTTTTTGATCTCAAAATTCATAAAGAAATCAAGCCACCCAATCAAAAAAGAAACCTTTTTGATTGGATGGGAATGAATGAAGAAATACGAAATCTTCCGTATTCGATACCTTGGTTTTTCCCACAAATTGGGTTCAAAAAAAACGAAGGATTTAAAAAGAGACCGGTGTTTAGACAAATTCATTCACTTTTAACCATAGGTGAAGAAGATTATACGAAATCAGAGATGCAAATAGCTAGAAAGACAGAAGAAGAAGACGTATACAGCCCAATTGATATTGATAATTTTATTAGGAGTGGGAGAAAAAACCTCAAGAAAATACATTTGAGTTTTCAATTGGACTGGGGGAATACTATAGGAAGTTTCGAATTATGGGAAAAGATGGATGAATTTAAGCCTGACCGTGTACCTAGCTTTGAACGTCTACTTAGCCTTGACTGTGGAAAAAATAACCAAATCGCAAGAAGAGGCGATATGCTTTTCAAGTTGAAGAAGAACGCAGTGGATCCGAATACACTAAATAACATGATGTTGTGGTTGAGTCATTGTGATGGTGTCAAAGGCCTAGAAAACGGAATGTGGAGTCTAGAACCGGGTCGTGTGTCTGTAAAAGATGTAAAAGATAATGTAAAATTGATTATGTATCAAACCATAAAGATTTCTTTGATTCATGCGATTCAAAAAAAAATAAAAGAGACAGAGAAAATATGGATAAGAATCTTTTTAAGGTATCGATTGGACTAATTATGCCAAAAAATAGAAAGAAAAAGAATTATGATTTGCTTGTTCCTGAAAATATTTTATCGTCTAGACGTCGTAGAGAATTGCGAATTCTAAGTTGTTTGAATGCAAGGAATAGTAATGGTGTGGATAAAAATGCAGTATTTTGCAATGGGAACAGGGTAAAAACCTGTGGTCAATTTTTAGATAAAAGCCAAGATCTTGATAGAGATAAAAAGAATTTCATGAAATTCAAATTCTTTTTCTTTCTTTGGCCCAATTATCGATTAGAAGATTTAGCTTGTATGAATCGCTATTGGTTTGATACTAATAATGGTAGTCGTTTCAGTATGTTAAGGATACATATGTATCCACGATTAAATAATGGTAGTCTTATCAGTATGTTAAGGATACATATGTATTCACGATTGAAAATGAATTCATGATACAATTGTGCGCAGCTATTTATCCCCACCATATATATGGTAGGGGATAAATAGCTGCGCACAATTGTATCATGAATTCATTTTCAATCGTGAATACATATGTATCCTTAACATACTGATAAGACTACCATTATTTAATCGTGGATACATATGTATCCTTAACATACTGAAACGACTACCATTATTAGTATCAAACCAATAGCGATTCATACAAGCTAAATCTTCTAATCGATAATTGGGCCAAAGAAAGAAAAAGAATTTGAATTTCATGAAATTTTTTTATCTCTATCAAGATCTTGGCTTTTATCTAAAAATTGACCACAGGTTTTTACCCTGTTCCCATTGCAAAATACTGCATTTTTATCCACACCATTACTATTCCTTGCATTCAAACAACTTAGAATTCGCAATTCTCTACGACGTCTAGACGATAAAATATTTTCAGGAACAAGCAAATCATAATTCTTTTTCTTTCTATTTTTGGCATAATTAGTCCAATCGATACCTTAAAAAGATTCTTATCCATATTTTCTCTGTCTCTTTTATTTTTTGTTGAATCGCATGAATCAAAGAAATCTTTATGGTTTGATACATAATCAATTTTACATTATCTTTTACATCTTTTACAGACACACGACCCGGTTCTAGACTCCACATTCCGTTTTCTAGGCCTTTGACACCATCACAATGACTCAACCACAACATCATGTTATTTAGTGTATTCGGATCCACTGCGTTCTTTTCAACTTGAAAAGCATATCGCCTCTTCTTGCGATTTGGTTATTTTTTCCACAGTCAAGGCTAAGTAGACGTTCAAAGCTAGGTACACGGTCAGGCTTAAATTCATCCATCTTTTCCCATAATTCGAAACTTCCTATAGTATTCCCCCAGTCCAATTGAAAACTCAAATGTATTTTCTTGAGGTTTTTTCTCCCACTCCTAATAAAATTATCATATCAATTGGGCTGTATACGTCTTCTTCTTCTGTCTTTCTAGCTATTTGCATCTCTGATTTCGTATAATCTTCTTCACCTATGGTTAAAAGTGAATGAATTTGTCTAAACCGGTCTCTTTTTAAATCCTTCGTTTTTTTTGAACCCAATTTGTGGGAAAAACCAAGGTATCGAATACGGAAGATTTCGTATTTCTTCATTCATTCCCATCCAAT
>JAIOTZ010002226.1:0-21644 GCA_023374045.1 Limonium bicolor | reverse complement strand
CCTCCCCCGTTTAACAAAGCTTCATCCCGAGCTCAAACGATACATTCCAAGAAACTAAAACAATGCTCCACACAGTAATTCCCAAGTGGCTTTATCAACCACAAATGATTCAGCAACATCACACAAAACCTTAGACATACCAATCCCATCCATCACACAATATAAACCATTCACAAATTCAACATAAAATCATTAAGAAAACAACTCCAAAATAACATTCAAGTATTACCAACCATTTCTCGTACCTACAAACATAGACATTCACACACCAACAAACATTCACAGATACTAATAGACATTCACCACTTACCATACGACTCCCCCCCCCCCTTAAAAGAAAGTTTCTCCTGAAACTTTAATTGCTAACCTTAATCAAAGAGTTCTAGGTGTTGAGTTCTCATCTTGCTCTCTAGTTCCCATGTAGCTTCTTGAACTCCATGATGAGTCCATAAAACTTTAACCAAATCTACAGACTTCCCTCGGGTCTCCCTCGTCTTACGATCCAAAATTTTACTTGGGTGTTCTTCATAAGTCAGATTAGGTGCAACTTCCACCTCGTTCGGTTGCAACACATGTGACTCGTCTGGAACATATCGCTTCAATTGTGATACGTGGAACACATTGTGAACCCTTTCCAAATTCATGGCAAAGCTAAACAATAAGCTAAATTCCCAACCTTTTCCAATACTTCATACGGACAGATATATTTAGGAGCAAGTTTTCCTTTCTTGCCAAACCGTACCACACTCTTAGTGGGTGAAACCTTCAGGAATACCTTATCTCCCTCATTGAATTCTACTGGCCTCCTATGCAAATCAGCATAAGACTTTTGCCTATCTTGTGTGGCTTTCAACTTCTGCCGGATATTTCTAACCTGCTGGGCCATCTCCTTTGTTAACTCAGGCCCTACGATAACTACCTCCTGCGTATCATTCCAACATAACGGAGTACGACACTTCCTACCGTATAAAGCTTCATACGGGGCCATATGGATACTTGAGTGGTAACTGTTGTTATAAGAAAATTCAATCAAGTGCAGCTTGTCACTCCATGACCCTTGATAATCCATCGCACAAGCCCACAACATATCTTCCAAAGTTTGGATAGTTCTCTCCGTCTGCCCATCAGTCTGTGGGTGGTAAGCTGTACTGAGGCTCAATTTTGTTCCCATGGCTTTTTGGAATTGCTGCCAAAATCTTGAGACAAACCTAGAATCTCTATCCGAAATAATCTCTACCGGAACTCCATGATATTTAACTACATTTTTAATATACGCTTCCACCAGCGTTCCATAGACCAAGTACTTTTCATTGGAATTAATCTAGTAGTCTTAGTCAATCGATCCACAACCACCAAATTCTGATCCATCACTCCGCTGTCGGTGGTAATCCCACTATGAAGTCCATGGATATCGAATCCCATTTCCACATGGGTATATCCAATGGTTGCAACATGCCTCCAGCTTTCTTGTGCTCAAATTTAACCTTTTGACATGTTAAGCACTTTGACACATGTTCAACTATCTCCTTTTTCATGCCTGGCCACCAAAAACTTTTCTTCAAATCTTTATACAACTTTTTCCTCCTCGATGTATGGAATAAGTAGAGTTATGAGCTTCCTGCATCAACTTCCTTTTAATATCACCACATAAATCTGGTACACACCATCTCCCACGAAATCTCAAACCGCCATCGTCATGAATCTTAAAATCTGGGGCTTCTCCTTTTTCCACTTTTTCCTTTATTTTCCGTAGTTTCTCATCCTCTTGCTGATGATGCAAAATTTCCTTGTAAATGTCGAGGAATGCATTTATACTAGCCAAAATTTCTCTATCCGCCTCCCCCGTTGTTACCACCTCGAGGCTCAACCTCTTGAAATCTTGTACCAACTCATCGGGTAATATCCAATTAGATTCTCCTTCATGACTCCTCTTTCGACTTAAGGCGTCTGCCACCACGTTGGCTTTGCCTTCGTGGTATAAGATCTCTAGATCATAATCCTTAATAAGTTCCAACCATCTCCTTTGCCTCATATTAAGCTCTTTTTAAGTGAAAATATATCTCAAGCTCTTGTGATCCGTGTAAATCTTACAAAAGTTCCATACAAATAATGCCTCCAAATTTTCAAGGCAAAAACTACAGCTGCAAGTTCCAAATCATGAGTAGGGTATCTTGTCTCATAGCTCTTCAACTGTCGAGAGGCATAGGCGATGACCTTGCCATTCTGCACCAACACACACCCTAATCCATATTTAAACGTGTCACTATACTTCGAACCCTTCTGTACCACAGGGCAACGTGAGAATTGGTGTTGTGGTTAACTTGTCCTTCAAAATCTGGAAAGCTTTTTCACAATCTTCATCCCAATTATAACGTACTTCCTTTTTCATCAGATTTGTAAGCGGTCTTGCAATTTTAGCGAAATCTTGAACAAACTTCCTATAGTATCCAGCTAACCCAAGAAAACTCCGAACTTCTCGAACATTCGTTGGCCTGGGCCAATCCTTAACAGCCTGAATTTTAGCCGGGTCAACCGAAATTCCATCTCCGGTTACCACATGTCCTAAAAACGATACTTCCTTGAGCCAAAAATCACACTTAGATAATTTGGCATACAGCTTCTTCTCCCTTAAAACCTGTAGAACTTGCCACAGATGATCAGCATGTTGCTTCTCATCCTTTGAGTACACCAATATGTCATCAATAAATACCACTACAAACTTGTCAAGGAATTGGCTGAAAATTCGATTCATTAAATCCATAAATATTGTCGGTGCATTTGTTAGCCCAAATGGCATAACCACATACTCATAATGCCCATACCTAGTTCGAAAGGTTGTCTTTGGTATATCCCTCTCTGCTATCTTTAACTGATGATAGCCTGATCTTAAATCGATCTTAGAAAATACTTTAGCTCCTTGTAGCTGGTCGAACAAGTCATCAATCCTAGGCAGAGGATATTTATTCTTGATTGTGATGTTATTTAATTCCCTGTAATCAATGCAAAGACGCAAAGTTCTATCCTTCTTTCTTACAAACAATACTGGGGCTCCCCACGGAGAAGCACTGGGTCGTATATACCTTTCTCTAAAAGTTCCTCCAACTGTTTCTTTAACTCATTCATCTCATTCGGGGCCATCCTATAAGGATGCTTAGAAATTGGAGTTGTTCCTGGTACCAAATCTATAGTGAACTCAATCTCATAGTCGGGTGGAAGCCCGGGAATTTCTTCTGGAAAAACATCCGGAAACTCCCTGACTACTGGAAGATTCTCAAGTGCGGATGACTTCTGTTCCTGCGCCGATTTTTCTTCTTGAACATAACACATATAAACTGGCTATCTTTTTCGCAACTTCTTTAAGAACTTTAAGGCAGGTATGACCTTTACCCTTTGCTTAGCTCCTTCACATGTGTATAACACTCTCTTCCCCTTCTTCCCACATAAACTAATCTTTTGTTTTTCACAATCTATGCGCCCCTTGTGCTTACTCAACCAATCCATCCCCAAGATTATATCAAAATCTTTCAAATCAAACTCTATCATATCCATATCAAATTCTCTACCCTCTATGGTTATTTCACTCCTTCGATCCTCCTAGTACATCTTACCACTCTTCCCGTAGGTGTAGAAATAGAAATTTCAACTTCTATATCAGGGACTACTCCTACTTTCTTCAAGAACTCAGAGGATATAAAAGAACAGGTTGCACCGGAATCAAATAATACTTTAGCACTAGTTCCAAGAACTAGAAAAGTACCTGTAATGACGCCCCCTTCTTGTTGAGATTCAGCCTCCGTATTTTGAATACGTTGATATATCCCTGATTCTTATAGCCTCCTCCCTCAGTACCTCTACTTCCATATTGTATTTGCTTCCCCTGATTATTCCCTTGTCCACCCATGTTACCTCTTGGACCATTATAATTATTCCTCTGTCCATTTTGATTATTCAGCTGTACTCCACCTTGGTTGCCACGGTTGTTCTGGTTGTTGTAATTCCCAGTGGTAGCGGGTCTGGCTACTTGATCAGTACCTCCTTCCATCCTTCTTACCCTACACTCGTAGGCCCTATGGCCCAGCTTCCCACAATTAAAACACTTTACCAACCTTCCTTCGCAATCTTCACCTGGGTGATTCCTTCCACAAATCTTGCAATAAAAGTATCTAGTTCCTTTTAGGCCTGTCAAACGGGTTATCCGTTCGGGTTTTGGGTCATATCTTTTCGGGTCAATATCCGTTCGGGTCATTTCGGGTTCGGGTCATTCGGGTCCAGGTCATTTCGGGTTCGGGTTGTAATAGTATCAGATAGAATCGGGTTTCGGTTTTTTCGGGTCATAGTTAATATTTTTGAAAAAATATAATATAAATATATACCTAATTTTCTATAAGAATATACAACATATAGATTACAGAACTTTCAATACAATGCCTATTCTGAATTTTATTCAGATATACTAAGTTTGAATCATGTTTGTTGTCATATTTATTTGGGTCATTCAGGTTTGGGACAATTTATGGTCACTATTATTTCATGTTATTCGAGTTTGGCTAATTTTTAATTACTATTATTTCGGGTCATTTCGGGTTCGGGTCGGTTTTGGGTTATAAATTTTTCGGGTCATTTCGGGTTCGGGTCATTTCGGGTTTTGCCCAATCAGGTTTCGGGTTTATTATATTTAAATATTTTCGGGTTTTGATCGGGTTTCGGGTTCGGATAAAACGGACAGGTTTTCGGGTTGGGTCAATTTTGACAGCTCTAGTTCCTTTATCATTGAATCGTCGTCCCGGGTAATTGGGTCTGGTTCCTCCACTTGGTCTAGCTTCTACTTTAGTCCTCTTATCAAAACTCTCAGCCTTACGTGACTCCATTCTCCTTTTCCGCCCCGTTTGTACTTCCTTCCTCCTTTGTTGTACCCTATAAAGATTAGCAGCTTTATCGTATGCCTCTTGTAAAGTACTTATAGGTATTATACTCAGAGCTTCTTGTAAATCCCAATTTAACCCCTCCAAGAAACGTTGAACCTTAGCAGTCACATCAGGTACCACATGCGGAGCAAATCTAGCAAGCTCCACAAACTTAGCATGATAAGTTTTAACATCAACTGTTCGTTGCCTCAATCCAGTAAATTCCTGATATTTCTGCAACCTTACATGTTCCAGATAAAATCTTTTCCTCATCGCATCTTTCAACATATTCCATCCAAAACCAGGATTTCCCTTGAGCCTCTCCTCCTCCGCAGTCCACCACGGATCAGCCCCTCCTTTAAAATAAAATACAGCCCCACTTACCTTCTTTTCTTCAGGGCAATCAATGATATCAAATATTTTGTCAAACTCTCTGATCCACTCCTCTAGAATCACCGGATCCTCCCTCCCGAATAAGTACTTGGTTTCATAGCTGCTATCCTCCGGGAGAAATCCTTGGGTATTTCAGCTCTAGCCTCATGCTGCTCCAAGATTCTTCCCATGCTCAGTGTCAACTCCCTCAGTTCATCCATCTGTCCTCTCCCTTCTCCATTACTCTGCCCTCTCCCTCTCCATTATTCTACACACAGATATGTTAGTTGCAATATAATCAATCAAGCACACAACACAAATATCACAGCAAATCATATTTTCAGAACCACATGGTTCTACCTAGACTCCTAAACCTAAGCTTGGGTCACCTTGCTCCCTAGACAAACTAGAATTTTCCCTCCAACAAACCTATAGCTCTGATACCACTCTGTAACGCCCCGGTTTACCACCACCTTATGCTTAACCATTTTGTTTTCAAGACATGCCATAACTGAAATAACATCATTAGCTTGTATTATACATGTGTCAGTCCTTTTTACATAAGGTCCCCTAATACTATCCCCGGGGGTTACCACCACACTTACTAAAGACTAGTAAGTGTAAGGCTACTTACCACCACCACCCCTACGTTAGCTATCTTACAACGCTGTTCTACTACCAAAAGAGTGACATAACCAACCCGTCACTTTACACCTTAGTACCAAAAGACCCCTTTCCAGCCAACCACTAAGTTAGCTCCTACTCCTATTTCACACCAAAAGTAAAGGGGTATTAACAGACTATTACATCGCTAGCATCTTAGCATGGGACTACTTCCATGTACTCATAAACAGTGGAAACATCATGAGTGATAGACTGACTGCTGCCATTCTCCGGGTGCCTAAAACCTTGTATCTTCTTGTTCCACTCCTCAAATACTATCTCGGTGACCCCAGGATGAATACTTCTATGATAGGTGACAAACATGAAAATAGAAAGTATCGGTGGACTCGTCCTCAGTGCAGAGAAGGTGACCATCCCAGTTACCCTGAATTCACAGATTTCATATACACAGGAAAACACAAACAAATAAAATCAGTAAAAACTGAGTAACACTACCACACCCCGTAAAAACTTATTTTCTCTTTAAAAACCTTTGTTTCCAGTAAATATTAACAATTATAACAAATCAGGAAAGATCACACACCATTTACCTGTACCAAGAATTATCAAGAGATAATTAATATCATATACAAGATATTTCCAAATGAAGTCCACCACCACCACCACACCCTATGTCCTTAAGTGTGCACACCCCCCTATTGAAAACTTCTGCCCAATAGGAGTAGATCATAGTGGCAGCTCCAATTCATTAGTAGGAGCTTATATTGTTGCCGGAACATCGGCTTGGCCTTAAAGGCTCTCACAAGAGGCATAGCCTTAGGATAACCATGATACCAACATCACACAATACTTTCCACCACCACCACAAGAGGTTTCCTTAAACACATTTACAAACCATGAGTAAGATATCATAAACCAGCTCAAGCACGAGCAACACAAGTAGTAATTCACACATAAAGCTCACCCACTTGTAAAATAACCTTAATAAAATCATAAAAATACCATTCAAGCTTCAATAAATTAGACAATCAAACAAATTCCAAGAAACCACCTTAGAAAGCTTGAAAACTCATTTTTGACCAAAATCACTATTTACCAACTTAAATAACTTCCCAAAAGAGTCCCGGCCTAAAATTTTAACCATGCTCCTAGCTCCACAACACAAGTACCTCCAAAACTTTTCAGCTCAAGATCAATTCGGAAACCCATTTAACCATTCAGAAAGGCTTAAAGCAAATTTTCTCATTTTTAGATTCCTTGCCATGTCTAACCGACTTAAATATCTCCATTCGACTTGATTTTTCAACCATAACCATATATTCACTATTCAAACTACCCTCAAAACTTTAGCTCAAACCCATGTAGGAAACACATCTAAACAATTTCTAAATCTTAAAGCTCATTTTTCTCCATTTTCAAAGTTCCTTAGTGTTTTACTACTTCCCAACCTTTTTCGACTTGATTTTCTAGGATATTCACTAACTATTCATCCCTAGTTTACTGTAAAAATTATAAGAAAATAGGAGATGGTATTCGTAGGTAACCAAATAGAATGACTTAAGAAAGAAAATAAGCTTTAAAGGTGAAAGTGATGTGCATAGATGTTACCTGTCCTCTCCTAGCCATTTTGGTGTTATTACCTTTATTATAGGTTTCTTGAACTCAAAATCCCCACCAACCAAGTCACCCACCTTGGAGTTTGGCTTACACTCCTTAAACTTGCCTTTTCCTTGATTTTAGCTTAATTAACACCTTAAACTTGTGTGTCTAATGAAGGAGTGTTGTTGCCTAAGCTCCAATGGTGTTTTCTAGCTTAGGAGAAGCATGGTAGATGAAGAAGAATGGCCACCTTGCTCACCTACCATGGCCGACCTCCATCCCCCCCCTTTTATACTAAAATTTCATCCTTATCTTTAAATTTGTAATCATTAGTTCTAGAATTATCCCTAACCATTGATTGGTGCCAAGTGTCCAAAACCAATCCTAACCATCTATATGTAACCGCCCTTGAATGGATAAGGAGGGAGCAACTTGCTTAGATAATCATTACAAATAGTAAGGAGGTGTGAATAGTTGTGAATAGTAATCGAGATATATTTTTCTCCTCCGTTCCTTGATATTTTCGGCCACCACCTTAGGCCATGTTTGGCTTGAGCTTTTCATGGGTATTAGGTCTATATATGTAGGTATGTTAATACTAGTGTGGGTTATCAAGTTTCAGGAATTTCCTCGGGTCACTTCTGAGCTCTTCCGAAGCCTCGTTTGCCCAGAACCACTAAATACTAAAAATGTAACTAGATTGTCTTATATTAAAAGAAGAAAGATATGATTGTTTATTCCCTCAAAACACTCTCAAAAGTATCTAAAATTCTTCCTAAGGTTGATAACCACTCTCAGTTCCTGAGGAATTTAGTAATTTTCGGGAATTTCAGGAATCCCGCGAAACTAAGGTTTACCGGGTGATCCCCGGGAAACTAGAGTTTCTAATGTTCACCATGCACCTCCAACTAATTAGAACCTTCTCCATACTTAGAAATTAGGGTTTTCTAAGGTTTACAGCTAAGTAGGGTCCTAATCACAGTTTAGAAATTTTGGGGTATTACATCCTCCCCCCGTTAAACAAAGCTTCATCCCTGAAGCTCAAAACGATACATTCCAAGAAACTAAAACAATGCTCCACACAGTAATTCCCAAGTGGCTTTATCACACAATATAAACCATTCACAAATTCAACATAAAATCATTAAGAAAACAACTCCAAAATAACATTCAAGTATTACCAACCATTTCTCGTACCTACAAACATAGACATTCACACACCAACAAACATTCACAGATACTAATAGACATTCACCACTTACCATACGACTCTCCCCCCTAAAAAGAAAGTTTCTCCTGAAACTTTAATTGCTAACCTTATTCAAAGAGTTCTAGGTGTTGAGTTCTCATCTTGCTCTCTAGTTCCCATGTAGCTTCTTGAACTCCATGATGAGTCCATAAAACTTTAACCAAATCTACAGACTTCCCTCGGGTCTCCCTCGTCTTACGATCCAAAATTTTAATTGGGTGTTCTTCATAAGTCAGATTAGGTGCAACTTCCACCTCGTTCGGTTGCAACACATGTGACTCGTCTGGAACATATCGCTTCAATTGTGATACGTGGAACACATTGTGAACCCTTTCCAAATTCATTGGCAAAGCTAAACGATAAGCTAAATTCCCAACCTTTTCCAATACTTCATACGGACAGATATATTTAGGAGCAAGTTTTCCTTTCTTGCCAAACCGTACCACACTCTTAGTGGGTGAAACCTTCAGGAATACCTTATCTCCCTCATTGAATTCTACTGGCCTCCTATGCAAATCAGCATAAGACTTTTGCCTATCTTGTGTGGCTTTCAACTTCTGCCGGATATTTCTAACCTGCTGGGCCATCTCCTTTGTTAACTCAGGCCCTACGATAACTACCTCCTGCGTATCATTCCAACATAACGGAGTACGACACTTCCTACCGTATAAAGCTTCATACGGGGCCATATGGATACTTGAGTGGTAACTGTTGTTATAAGAAAATTCAATCAAGTGCAGCTTGTCACTCCATGACCCTTGATAATCCATCGCACAAGCCCACAACATATCTTCCAAAGTTTGGATAGTTCTCCATCTGCCCATCAGTCTGTGGGTGGTAAGCTGTACTGAGGCTCAATTTTGTTCCCATGGCTTTTTGGAATTGCTGCCAAAATCTTGAGACAAACCTAGAATCTCTATCCGAAATAATCTCTACCGGAACTCCATGATATTTAACTACATTTTTAATATACGCTTCCACCAGCTATTCCATAGACCAAGTACTTTTCATTGGAATTAATCTAGTAGTCTTAGTCAATCGATCAACACCATTGTATGCATGTAGTACTACATGCATGCATATTTACAAGGTCAACGGACGTCATTTACCTGTTGGTAATCGATGCTAAACATGGCACCGTAGTGCAGTTTCCAATAAATCATTTTTATGCTAACGTGGCTACTTTGGGCATTTTTTTGGACCACTTGCGGAACTCGGAAAGGCCTAAATTTTTGCATCACCATTCTATGCATGTATTACTACATGCATGCATATTTACAAGGTCAACGGATGTCATTTACCTGTTGGTAATCGATGCTGAACATGGCACCGTAGTGCAGTTTCCAATAAATCATTTTTATGCTAACGGGGCTACTTTGGGCATTTTTTTGGACCACTTGCGGAACTCGGAACGGCCTAAATTTTTGCAACACCATTGTATGCATGTAGTACTACATGCATGCATATTTACAAGGTCAACGGACGTCATTTACCTGTTGGTAATCGATGCTAAACATCACCATAGTGCAGTTTCCAATAAATCATTTTTATGCTAACGTGGCTACTTTGGACATTTTTTGGACCACTTCGGAACTCGGAACGGCCTAAATTTTTCAACACCATAGTATGCATGTATTACTACATGCATGCATATTTACAAGGTCAACGGACGTCATTTATCTGTTGGTAATCGATGCTAAACATGGCACCGTA
The DNA here is from genome assembly GCA_023374045.1 of Limonium bicolor. Lineage (NCBI taxonomy): Eukaryota > Viridiplantae > Streptophyta > Magnoliopsida > Caryophyllales > Plumbaginaceae > Limonium > Limonium bicolor. Next base: position 11,183 of record JAIOTZ010002226.1, on the reverse strand, counting down.
GTGCAGTTTCCAATAAATCATTTTTATGCTAATGTTGAACATTCTAGAGCTCTAGATGAATAATGTGTTTTTCTCATAGATTAACTGTAGCCCTAAACCCTAGCTCGTTAACAAAAAATGGTAGCTTTTCCTGAATTTGGGGGTAATGTGTTTGGTTTGTTCGTGTACATTACCCCTTCTTCCCGGTTGTGCCCTTAACATGATAATGTTGAACATTCTAGAGCTCTAGATGAATAATGTGTTTTTTCTCATAGATTAACTGTAGCCCTAAACCCTAGCTTGTTAACAAAAATGGTAGCTTTTCCTGAATTTGCGGGTAAAGTGTTTGGTTTGTTCCGGTACATTACCCTTTCTTCCCGGTTGTGCTCTTAATATGATAATGTTGAACATTCTAGAGCTCTAGATGAATAATGTGTTTTTTCTCATAGATTAACTGCAGCCCTAAACCCTAGCTCGTTAGCAAAAAATGGTAGCTTTTCCTGAATTTGAGGGTAATGTGTTTGGTTTGTTCTGGTACATTGAGAGTCCAAACTATACGCGCAAAGTAGCACATTTATTAAATAATAAGAACATCCAGCTTCAGTGTTATAATAAATTACATGCTAGTCCAATGATCATTCTTGTTTGAAAATGAAACATTATAACCGATACAAACATAAATTAAAACCAAAACCGTCACAATCAGCGGTCACCACATAGCTTAATAATCATCATTCTCGTATGGTTCATATTCAATCATAAGATCAATGAAAGCTGCTTCATCCTGAACCCCGATGAAGTTTACTAACATGTTGCGCACATCACCATCGTCACTGATAGCATTTTGCACCAGAATGGCATCGGGTGAGTGTACACATCCTCCTGTAGATAAGGAGACTGACAATATAACATTGGAAGCCATCGAAGAGCTCGTCTTTGATGAACGATTTGAGTTGCTCGAACGACATGGTATTTGGTATATTTGGGAGGTCAAACTCCATCGTTCTTCCTTCACTCGTGGGTACCATGCAAAAACCATCTGGTGCGTAGCTTGGTTCGTAATGCAAAAAAAGTCGTGATGGAAGGGTGTCCATACTCAACAAGATGAGAGGTATATGCTACAATCGAGAGTATGAAGATCTCGTTGATAGTTAAGGTTATGTAATGAGAAAAATGGGGGAGATGCTTTTATAGCAAGTAGAGTGAGGCATGAGGATAAAATGCTTTATCCAAGGAAATCCAAGAAATCTCATTAAACCTGCCGGATCACCGTTGAATTAGCTGCTAAGATATTCTAGCGTTGGACTAGCACCGCCCTCTTCTTCTTGGTTTTGCAACACCTACCCCAACGATGTTGTCCTTTACATGGGATGTCAGCGGCATCAACGGCTGGTCCTTTCTCACTTCTCAAACAAGCTGTCACTTTCGTTACTCGAGAATCTAGGGACACGAGACCAGGTTATTGATTGTGGACATTCGTCCGTTGAACTAGCCTTACTAGCCGTTTACTAGTCGTTGATTAGTCGTTTACTAGCCGTTTAAGTAGCCGTTCAAATCCGTTTTAGTAACCGTGCTCTAGTTATATAAACAGGGTATGGTTTCGAACCCATTCATTCCCACAACATATACCAAAGCTTTGTTTCGGTAGTGAATTGTTCATATCTTACAACAAACTCTCCTTAAAAAATCAAATGGAGTTTCCTTCAGTTTGCACGTTAACTATGCTGCACCTTCGGCCGTCATGGTGCGCAGTTTGATCGAAGGATGGGGCATAGACGCATAGAAATAAATATGCGTATCCTAATAATCTTCGTGATCTACCGACGAGTAGTAGTCCGTGCTGCAGTCTATCCTTGGCAGAATAACATAGCAAAAATGGTGTATTTGGGGTTGGAAGGCGACTACGAGTGGAATTTTATACACGTACGCAATGATGCACTCTTTCAACGAATGAAAAAACTACATGGAGTACAATGATTTCATGGACATATCCATACTAGTTATCTACGATCCTATTGAACCCGACGACGATGATTTTCCAGATGCAAAGTCAATGTACGAGATGCGACGTAACATAATAGCACAACAACTTGACAGACAGATCAGGGAACAATTAGGTTTTACTAATTGTGTAACAACAATTTGAATCGGGTGGCTGTATTTTTTTTTCTACAAGAGTATGTGATGCGCTGCTCCATGTACAATAATAATATTCCCCTCATCATCCCTTTACCACTTGTTGAAGCATTAGATACAAATGATGGCACAGGATTAATCGGATAAGATTTCCCCCCTCCCCCTGGATGTCATAGAAGGATCTACATTAATATCATATTCAAACGTTGTTTATATTCCCGCTTGTCCATTTTCTAAAACAAAGGAACAAAAGAGAAGTGCACAACAACTACTTTTCAAAATGTATGCGCAAGTTGGGGAACATACACTAAAACATACCAAGCCAAGTTATACTAACCACCACAACTTGGCCATCATCTCTCAGAGTGATGTTGTTGACCTGGTAGACATTACAATAGTGGTTGACGAGAACTTCTTCCCTAGAGCAAGTCAGAGAAAGGTTAGTAGTCTTACTAATCACCACAACTTCTACACCATTTCTCAGCATGATGTCATTGACCAAGTACACATTAATATGTTTGAGGATAATATCATCTCCTCGGTACAAAGCCATCCACATGTTGGTCGAAGACATCACTCTGATCTATGGTTCACTAGTTGAGGAGCGGTGAGGAAATCTATTATGAATTGAAAATCGTGCAACGGTTGAGGAAAGGAGAGGTGACGACATCATTCCAAGGTGTACCTCTTTTATAATTGAATTTTTTCTACTACACATTACAATAGAATACAATTCCTTATCTTGGAATATTGCCTTTGCCAAAAAAATGAAGCTTTAATTATTCCTTGCATGTGGATATCGTGTGGAATACCAACTGTGGTGTTTCAAATCAATATTTATTCGTTTGTGGAAAACAAATACAAAGTAAAGACAATTAATTACAAAAGACAATGGATAAAGAATTAGATGCAGATGGCACAGGATTAATCGGATAAGATTTCCCCCGTCCCCCAATGGATTTCAATTTTATTCTCACGGCATATATACTCTCTTATCCTATGCATATAAATACAACAAGCGTTTTACTTTCACTTACACAAAATAACTACCCACAACCATTGTCAGTACTATATTGCATAAGTTATCCAGAGCTCTTGCTGAACTTCATCGTTGCATTTCATCAATGGATCCCTTGCACTATCTTGCTTGACATTGAGCCAATCACCAACGATTCAGGTTTATTTTGCCAGAACATATTCCACTGACCATTTCGATTTGGATATCAAATGGATATTACGTTCGCCGAGTTTGATAATGTTGTAGAGACTAGGTTGAAAGAGCGTTACGGTTATTGTGTCGTTGAATCGATACTTCATCGATTACTGCTTGCTCCCAGCCACGCCCTGTATGGGGGCCATTGCAAATAAAACGAGATGTTGACGTTCAAACAATATTGAACTGTTCGATTATAATCAACAATATTATACTCGATTAGAATTCTATGTGGTATATGCATTTAGGGAAGATAACCCACCACCACCACCAGCGAGCATATACTTGGCAGAAGAGTATAATGAAGATTACGGTTCAGATGACAGCGAACATGAAGGTTAATAGGTGTGGATGATGCATATCTCGTCATTTTAAGGCATCAACAGAAGTGATATGTGGCTACTCCTAGATATATGTTCTTGTTATATAGCAAGCACGTATGAGAAGATGAATAAGTATTAGTATGTCGTTCGTAATAAAACAATTATGGATGTCATTGAATCGATCTATGTATTTGGAATATTTCCTTAGCCAATAAAATGGTATATCAAATCAATCTTTAGTCCTTGCATATTTAACAAATATAAATTAAAGATAATTCATTACAACAGACAATGATAAATTACATTTTTTTGGTGTGCTTGCTAAAGGCACGACCTGTCTGAGCAGGAGCATAATTGGCTAATGCAATAACATACATTATACTGGGGAATTAATTATAACTTGCATTCGGGCATCTTGTCCATTGCATGACCTCGTTGGCAACATAGCCCACAATGTCTTGTTTCACGCTCATAATTCTCATCCATTTCATTATGAATACGGGAGAATGTGGGCCGCATCTAACGTTGCGCATCATTGCAGGATCAGGAACAATACGAAGTCCGGCGTATATGGGCCCTTCCCTTGATTTCCTAGTGGCACAAACTTGTTCTCACTGTAAGCCTGTATCATCGTTTCAGTCTGTAAACTGGATGAACGTAGTTCCTCCAGTCCAGGGCGGTAGTACAGCACGGCCATGACATGTGAGAATGGATACTTAAACGCCTGCCATTCACCGCATTCACATTCCCTAGAGTTAATTCGCACTGCAAATTTACCTTTGTCACACCTTAAGTTTGGATCCCCATTGTCAACCACCTCAAACACCAAATCCATAGCGTCGATAACAACCACACGGTGGTAGTTGGCAAGTGTTTGGTTCTCACCTACTTTCTCCAGTAGGTGTTTGGTGAAAACAACCCACTATTCCTTTGTGCAGTGTAAGTTTCTAGTTATCTCGAAAGTAATCAATTAACTTGTACAAAGTGCTTTCAACAATAGCTGTTACCGGTAAGAGACGAACCTCTTCAACACCCCATTCATGCACTTTACCAGGTTAGTAGTCATATGGCCCCACCTTTTGCCATCATCATACGCACGTGACCACTTCTCAGGGGGCAGCTCGTTGAAAAAAGGAGGATTGAGGGGTGTAGAGAAAGTAAGTGATTTAATCTGTACTGGACTATATCCCTTCTGAAATAGTACCTGCACAAGAAATATTATCAGATTAAACAAAACAATATACAATACAAGAAACGACAAGACATACAAATCTCTCACAATTACCTGTGTTGATGAGGTACTTCTTCCACTCCTTGTTTCCAAATCTTGTCTGAAAGTTTGAAGCAATATGACGGATACACAAGAAATGTTGGGCATAAGGAGGAAGCCAGTATTGTTCTTCCCTCATTATTGACATTATAGCTGCGGCCCGATCCGTAATAACTGCCACATCGTTCCTAGCTCCAATGACTATGTTACGAACACGGTCAAAAATATTTCCAGTCATCCCTAGATTCACTAGCAACAATAGCAAAGGCCATTGGTATTATCTTGTTATTACCATCTTGAGCCATAGCAACCAATAATTTCCCTTTGTACTTACCGTACAGGTGAGTGGCATCTATTTGAAGTAGAGGTTTCATATACTTGAAAGCAGTGAGGCATGGCCCAAATGCCCAAAAACAACGCTTAAACCCTAACAGAAGTGGTCTGAGTTTCATCTTGAAACACAACAGTTGACTCTAGGTCGACATACGAATTAGGTATAGAGTGTTTGATGGTTATGATATACCTGGGTAATTCGGTAAATGACTGCTCGCAATCACCATAGACCCTTCTTATCGCTTCAGCACGGCCTAACCAAGCTTTCTTGTAGCTAATCTTCCTTTTATTCTGAGCGGATAAGTTGAATCACAGTCTTCACTTGTAGTGCAGGGTTCTCTTTGATCCTTGGTATCAAGACTTCAGCTATGAAATGTAAGTCAAAAAATGATCATTACTCTCTTCTAGGGCTGGAGCGCATGTGTGAGGACTAAATTTCCGTATCTGCCATTCAAATGAATTCTTTAGCAGCGCGGCTCGAAATCTGAAACTGCACCCTTGTCGGCACCTTAGGGTGTAAATTCTCCTGTTATTCTTGGGGGCAACGAAATCTACGTTTCTCTTCAAGTGATACTGTTTTACTGCAGTCACAAGAACATTTTTATCAGCAAATTCTTGCCCCATGACGAACTCTTGACCTGGCCTCCAGTATGGCAAACCACGTCGATCAATGTATGAAGGTATCTGGCTTATTGCCTCTAAATCCACTTGCGATGAGAACGGCGCTGCAGGAGTGTACGGTGTGGAGGGCCCAGCTTCATCAACCATGTCGTCGTCAGGTAAATCTTCTGGCTCCATCTCAGAATCATCATCCGAAGTCTGTTGATTTTCATCTTCGGCTTGTTGATGCTGGGAAAAATCATCATCGGATTCATTGTCTTCCTCCGGAGAAGGGGTAGTCACACGCTCGAACACAACTTGCACAGCCACGTTGTTCAGCAAGTCTGAATTCTTGATGAAGTTCGTTATCATCAGCTTCACCCGGGAATCGCTGGTAATTTTGAGTGGAAGATAAGAGCAAGTTGGATATTTGTTCTCCAACTTTCTGCAAACCATGTCGGTGATGACATGGTCTCCCCCTAACTCCAAGTCGATAATATTTTTGACAGTATCTTTGAAGGATTGAAATGTGGAAGACTGGGGAATTTCACAATGGATAAATCTCGACCAATTGGGATTAATATGGAAATATATACCATCTGGATTGTATTTGAGCTCTACATTTAGATAAAGAGTCCATGGGATATCCATCTCAAATATCTATAGCAAATGGTTGAGAGAGTGAGGAATGTGTGAGGATGAGGACTGAACAAAAAATTTTGATTTTGCAGAGAAGGAAAAATAGCAACGAGGTAGCAAGGAAGCAGCAGAAGTTGGAAGAGCCAATAAATCATTTATACAAGCTCATACCAAAAACTAGCCGTTGGGGTGTTGTAAAGAAGCCGATAATTCATTTATCGCATCATGAGCCGATAATGAATCGGCTTCTTTACAATGCCCCAACGGTCAAATTTTCCGTTGTATAGAAGCCGATAATTCATTTATCGGCTTCACTGATGCTGATAAATGAATTATCAGCTTCTATACAACGGTAAAAAAAAACGCGCAATCGGGAATTTTAGGAGAAATCAACCGGGATTGGGAATTGATGGAGCTGTTTGCCCTTCCCCGGGAAATTTTCCCTTCGGGTATGGCGGTTTTGAACAACTAGCAAGCCAGCTAGATATAATGAAGTACTCAGTGGCCCTAGTCTATAAAATTGAACTGAACTGATCTGATTTAAATCTAAAATTTAATTCAGTAATAAAATTTTAAAAAATGATTTTGGAATCTCAACTGAAACCAATAAAATCGAATAGAAAATGGGACATGGAAGAACAACCACCAGTGGTGAAGATAAGCGAATCGAAATCATTCAAATTGAAGTCCTTTAAATGTCAAATTTGATGAGTACCTTACTCGAAAATCATTTGAAACGAAATTATCTAAATTGAACAAGACCCTAAGAATCACAAACCGCAACATATAATTGAAAAATCGAATTCAATCATCCAAACCAAATACCAAATATTGTGATCAAAGTGTTGACCGGTAGGTCTGAGTTGGTAGACTCAAACCAAACACTTAAGTTTAATATGGAATTGTAACTCTGTCTAATTTCTACACTGAAACCTCTAAATATAGATCGATACAATATATGAAATGTTTGGGTGCAAATGGTTCTATAAGCAAATAGATCTTTAAACGTGAAAAAACTAACTTAAACTTCAAAGCAATCTGGATACAACAAAACCCTCTGGGTGTGTGTCTCTCTTGTCTAAGCAATGTGTATTCGTAAGTCTTAACCTCCAAATGAACTGACCTACCATCTTTCTCTCCACAACTCAGAAAGGCTTGCCTTAGTTCTAATCTCAACCACTTCACTCTTGGACTTGGTCAACTAAGGCACTTGGACTCCATATTTTGAATCTAAGCGCGCCTTTGTGTTTTGTACATACACATACGCAAAGGAAATTGCTGTACTAGCTAGCTAGCATGATTCATTTTGATCTTTTTTTTTTTTTAAATAAGGGGGCTATACGGTCAGTTTAACTGAGGACGGTCTAAATAATTTAGAAAAGTCCTTAGCCAGAAACAGTTAATATGAAAAACACGGAGATGGTTGCTAGAGACTTAGTACTAAAATAAACTTTGAGATTTTCCGACCTTAAAATCGAGCTCATCGGTCCACCAAAACTCAAGCCTTCTAATCCTTGAAGCACTTATATCTCCAATACCATAACTACCTCTGATCATTATCTGCTTGGCTCGTCAAACATGAGATTACTTTTTTTGAACAACTCATGTCATTAAGAAACAAGATTGCGTACAGGTCTGGAAGATTGTCCGAACTCCATGTTCCCGTGCATTGCATGCGGCGAGCATGGTTGGCCACACAGTGTGCCTTTAAATTAGCATCTCTAGGAATATAGAATCAAGATACCTCAGTAAAACCACCTAGATTAGCCAAAACACTATCTAAGATGTCAGTGGTTGATGTGAGAAGCGAAATTGTACCACCTCTGCATAGATATTCAACTAGTGATTTGCTATCAGACAGAAGCCAAAAACATGGAAGTCCAGCAGTAGAAGCCGCAATAAGCGCATGCTCTATTGCTAACGCTTCAGCATTAGCTATTAACAAACATGAGATTACTATAAATTCTCCATAGTGCACTGCAGCACGTACGTCACAGACTCATCCAGATTCCAAACTACAGGTGTATAATATAAAAGCACTCTGATCTTTAGTTGACTACAGCTGGAGTCTGTGACCGGACTAACTTACTAAGTTGTCATCATAGGGTAGTAACACCTAATATCAAATATATTTTTTGAAGTTATCAGATAAGTAAGTCGAGTCAGACAGTATAAGAACCTGCCCCCCCAATGTCTCTGTCAATTCATACCAATTGAGGAGAGAAAGTTGAAATTTGTCCTTATACGGCACGAGCTAATAATAACTAGCTACTACTACTGCACATAGGTGTATATTAACTAAAAACCACTTTTCTTTCTGCGCCAGATTGAATACCTTATGAATGTCATCCTCTACTTACTTAATGCATGGTAGCAGCAGCAGTAGAATATGGTGGGCGCGGGCGTGGTATACGGTAATAATATAAATACCCAATACTTAATGCTGCCATGGTTTCCATATAAGTTGTTTCAACTGCGATTAATAAAGTATCAAGTCAAATAAGGTGTCAGATACTACTACTGCTGTTCCATATACTAATACATGTTAAAGCAATAGCAGTAGCGCGCCTATAAATATCTCCAAAAAAAACATTACAGTGTGTATCCTTCCTTTTTCCTGTAGCTAATATCCTCTCCAATTTCGCTCATACTTGAACTAAATTTCATTATATAAATTCTATACTAAATGGCTAACATAAGAGAGGAAGAGACTTCTTCTGATCATAAGAGCTGTTTCTCCACTGGAAACACCGCACAAGAATTAGGGTTACCTCACCTCCCTGATCCCTATGTAATTGATCCACTTCAACGTCCAAGCTTGACTCCACGTGAAGCTCATGTTCCTATCATTGACGTTGCTGGTTTGAAAGGGACCCATGACCAGCGTAACCACGTCATCCAATCCATCAACCAGGCCTGTCTCCGCCTAGGATTTTTCCAAGTAAGCTTTGCTAACAATCAAATCCTTAATCAGTTTTTTTTTCTTTTTTAATTTAATATTTTTTTCCTGGCGGTAGAATTTTACTCTTACTAGTTAATTAAATCAGCGTTAGATTTTATATTATTTTATTGTCCTTGTGATGAGCTAGGCCAGTCAATCCCATTTACGTATATATTGATGATGATATGTTAATGTTAGGTCATAATCATGGGATTCCACAAGAGGTGTTGGACAACGCACTTGACTCAGCTCGGGGTTTCTTCGACTTGCCACTCCATGAAAGGCTCAAGTACATGTCAGCCGACGTGAAGAAGCCAGTGCGGTATGCTACCAGCATAAAGGATGGAGTAGATAAGGTCCAGTTCTGGAGGATCCTGCTCAAGCATTATGCTTATCCTCTCCAGGATTGGATTCCACATTGGCCCGATAAACCATCTCATTATAGGTAATTATAATTCATCACTTATACTCCCCCGTCCGCTTTTGACCTTCCGATCAGTGAAATGCACACAGATTAAGGGAAAATAATTTTTTTAATAGTGTTACAGAGAGTGATACAGAGTGCATTGTAAACATCTGAATTTTTTTTTTTTACTTTGTCAGCATAGTCCTGGAAATAAACTATACATTAGACATATATTATGGGGCAAAAAAATGAAGAAGACCGAAAGGTCAAAAGCGGACAGAGGGAGTACTATATATAAAGTTTATGTTTTATATATATATATATAATTAGTTAGTTTATATTTCAATTAAACACATTATGAAGGTTTTTACTTCTCTTATTAGAACAATAAATAATACTTACTAATTATGTTATATATAAAATAAATTAATTAATGTACCCGGCCCCACTAATTTTACTTGGAGTGATGCTTAAGTAAACCTGCAGTTAAGTGTTTCATGGATGATTAATAACGGTAACGAATGTCTGTCTATTAGTTTATATAATATGGTTTATTTAGAAGATCGAACTATGGAAAATTTTAACTCACCTGCTATTTTATAAATTAATAGAACTTTTACTATTATTTTCCTATTACTTTGACTTTCGATCTCTTTTTGTATGTATTTAAAATACAGCAGAAAGATTAAACTAATTAAAAGGTAGATTCTATATTATTACTAACCATTATTAGCAATAATACAAAACTGGTCTGTCGAAGAAAAATATATCAAATATTTTGGGGTGTAACAAACTATCTCAAATACGTAAAATATATGTCTACAAGAAAGAGGGAATTACATATATATCCTCTGAATTATCATAGGTCTTCATATACCTTTTGGTGGTATTAATTAAATTAGTGAGTCACCGTACGTCATATATATCCGATTCAAGAATTTGGATAGCTTTAAGAGAAAAAGGAACAGAAAAGTATATGCATGAATGAGGAAAATCGTATCTATGCATGCATCAAAGCTTTCTTCTTCAACACAAACCTCGGAACTCTTACTAGATACATATCTGTCTGCTTGCCGACTCTCACATTACCAGGTGGAAACCGATATGGGTTCGACAAAGTACGTAGTACTATATATCGCAAGTGGATAACATTATCCCGCAGCCATTACCAAATGGAGCCTTACCTTATTATTCACGTTTTCATATGTATATTATTATATTCCTCTTAGATTTCCCATGTGTAATTTTATATTATTACAGCGTAAATTCTTTTCTTTCTTTTTTTTTTTTGAATCCATATTATAGCGTATATAATTCACTATTTTTACAAAATAATTGTAGGG
>JAIOTZ010002225.1:0-21681 GCA_023374045.1 Limonium bicolor | reverse complement strand
AAATATTCAAAAGAACACTCTAATGTATCCATGTCAAACAAGTAGATTCAACAATGTAAAAGCCTTTTGTATATGTTATGTCAAGTCATACGGTATGACTGTAGTTTAATTACTTATCGTATGCGACAAGGTACTGAGACATTATTTGTTGTCACATTGTTCCGTTTTACGACAGGTTGCACTATATGTTTCTTAACAGGAGAAAAAACTTGTGACCAGTGACAACAAAGGCGAATATGAAGCACTACATACGACTGACATAAGGTTTGTTACAGTAACTTAGGATTGTTAACTTTTTTTTGAGTGCTTGCTTAAGGTACGACCTAACAAAGTAGGAGCTACATAAAAGGTAACATTTTCTCTAATACCAGCTTGATCCGTATTCTCGTGTCGTCGCAATATTTCTCTTCACCAGATATTTCCTCAAACAAACGCTCTCTTGGTGGTAATGGAAGCAGGATAGGTTCAACAAAGTTGTAGGAAACTTACATTTCCACTGTAGTATAAGATTTTCGATTTAGGATAAAGTGCTGCATCATTCACTGAACATTAACATCACATAAAAGATTGAAAGGACCCCAAAAGAGCCATGGATGGATCGAGCACAATAGTAATATGTGGACCATCGTATCCAGCAAACAATGTCGCCCAAACCGTGTCTTCAAGATATTCTCAACATGAGTAAATAACTCAGTGAAAGAAGAAGTAAAGGAGATTTAGAAATCAAAGTACCTAGAGGCTCAAGGGTTCAATGAAAACGCACATAGTGCAAGGAATCTCCATTTCACTCTTTTCAATAGAGGATGTTGTGCATAAGTGTTATGGGAACCTGTACTTATAGGAAAACTCGGCTATGTTTTGCACCATTGAATTAGATTCTAATCCAAAAATGCACAGATGACTATCAGTTTCAATTTACAGAAAAATACAAGGCTATTCCTAGCCGTGTAGTAAAAGCATTGACATGACAACACAGTCCGCTTTTGGTAAGATAGGACTGTGTGTGTAGCTCTCATGAATTGTCAAGTCATACAGAGTAAAAGGCGTACCAATAATTTAGTGGAATCTTACTCTTCAGTTATATAGTCATGTGTTTTCTTGGTTATGCCTGTGTGTAGTCCTCATGCATTGTATACTGGTGTAGATTAAAAAATAGAGCAATAATTCAATGAAATCTTCCACTTTTATTGTACAGTTACAGGTTTGCTTGCGGTGCATGTGCATAACCCACATGACTTGTCAAATCATGCAGAATCACAGACATGTAAATAATTCTGGCTCCAAAATCATGACCTCCCTAGTCATGTCACTATTCAAGATCAAAACTTTTCAATAATCAATAGTACCAATCAGTACTTTCTGTGGATTATTTCAAAGGAGCCGTTTTACCAAAATGCGGTTTTGACCTGATCAACCACAACATACCACATTTCGCAAAGTTGGTGCCTTTGTAAATCTTGAAGCCGCGTTTTCCAAACGCACATCTTGTCAATTGTTGGGGGCTGCAATTGACGACTGTGTATATATAAGTGTACCTCTACGAGCTTCCCGTTGCACTCAGTATATACACAACTAGCCTTGAACCACTAGTAGAAAAGGCTCTACGACGGCGGTTCTTTGGCCCATATTGTGGCAGTTCCAAACCGCTGAAACGGGCACCATTGTGATAGGTGAGAGACCTAATTCAGCGGTTGTACAACCGCTGAGGTAGTTCCTCTTCCATGGCGGTTCTTTTAACAACCGCCGTGTTAGATGTAACCTATTGCGGCAGTTCTTTAACAACCAATGGATTAGGTTGTCGTCAGAAATTAAATTAGAAGGGGCCTAATGCAGCGGTTGTTTGTTTAGAACCGCTGCAATAGGTGTTTTTTTACCTTTCCACCCTACAATTGTACCAAACACGCCCAAATGATCAATCAAACCTATTTATATATCAGAATCAACAATGCCACCACAGTGGGGCAATACATCACACATCTATTAAGCCATTTAAATGGCCACCAAGGCAAGGAACCCACCAATGGGGCAATAACACTTTCACTTACAAATTAAGAGGAACAATTTATCAAACATCCATAGCATCACTTACACAAACGTTTGTACTATGAAATTTTGTAAAACAACATACTCAATACTAGCCAATACTAATGACAACCTACGTTACCGGTGATGAATTCCACCCATTCCTCGAGCATCTCAATTATATGTCCTACACCGTACTGACAAGCTACCAAATCTTCAAAAGCCTTGAACCAAAAAAAGTTATGATTAGTTGCTAAAAACTATAAGTGTAACAAATAATGCTAAAAAGTATATACAAAATCAAAGTATTTAGAGAATGCTATTTACCTAGTCTAATGACGTTTCTGGCAAAAGCGTCGACGCCGCTACCAAGTCATTCATAAACCGCATGACATAGTACCCACATTCTGAACCTCTCGGCTACTGTGGACACTGCACATTCATATACGTACATGTTCAAAATCAATTTTACACATATTATCATTACCATTTGATAACTAATAATCATAGTACAACATTAGAATAAGGTTTACAAAAATAACTTGACTACATTCCACTGAATGTTCTTAATCCTTGTTTGCCGGATTTACGTCAATACAGCTTGAAAGGTACTAGAACTCGTACACACAGTAAAAGTAAAAGTTATCAAGCAAAGGATTAAGAAATAACTGAAATTGATAATTAATTAAGTTAAGTAATTCACCTCATCAACATGTTAGATATAATTGGCTTCTTGGGACGCCGAGATGCTGACTCAAGCTGCAGGACTCTTGGGCTCTTCAAACATAGAACCAGCAAGGACCAGTGTCAGCTTTTCATAGATTGCAACACAATTAGAACTTAATTCAATTGAATGCATAATACAAGTATCATAATTTTTAGATTAACTTAGCACTTGACAAAATACTTACCCCTGATGAAGTGGTAGCAGTATATATGATTTATCAGCACATGCATGTATTGCATTTGACAAGTACTGGACCAAAGCTTGGGGGTCACTTGCCATAGTAGTTTCAAAGCACATGTCAGGGCATAAGAAACCAACCTTTTCATCCACATGTCTGCACAATATAAAGAAACCAATATTAGTGATTTAATTTTCAAGTGTGCATAATAAAATGTGTACAAGGTGTGCTAGTCACTCACATGCAAGCCGACTTGAGAATCGAAGCACTAAACCAATCTTTCCTGAACAACTTCACAAAATTAGTGATGAACATATCGAATCTGTGAGCTCCTTCATAGTGAAAAAGATCCGGTCTTGCCTCCACAGTAACCGAATCTCTTTCCGGCTACGTCATCAACAGAGTGGAGTGTAGGATTTTCAATTTGGGGGGCAAGACATTCAATACCGCCGGGTCCACCAAATTCTCTTTAAGCACAAATTTGGTGACAGATGCCACTAAAGGATGAGCTGGTGCAACATTAGCAATTTTATTTCATTTCCCCTTATCAGAAATTGGTTGGATGTGTTTTTGAGATATTAATTTAATAATTATACATTTCTACCCTAGGATGTGTTTAAGAGTAAGTTTTTTGTGTGCTTACCTGTTGCTCCCCAATCTTTACCAATCTAGTTGGCCACAGTATTGTCATAGATTGTGCTAGACGAATGGTGGCTAGGTCTGCAACTGGCACCTGTATCTGAACATTGGCATACTCAGTCACAAAATCATCAACAAGCACCGGGACATGGATCTTCCGGAGCGCTTCATTTCGTACGGTGTCACCATAAGCAGACTTGAAAAGCTTACCCCACCCTACCATGACTTCATCACCGCTAAGTATTTGCAACAATGTGCGGTCAATCGGTTTCTGAATTTTTAAAATTACAAATTTTAGATGCACACGAACAAGTGTAGAATTTGATTTTTTTTATATTTGAAACTAACATATTGTTCTAACTAGAGAGATGAATATGGAAACGGATTGACGGAGTGAACACTACTAAGAGGCACTGGTGCATGGTCTGATGCTTGTGAGTGATCTGGTTGTCTATAAACCTCTTGACGTATCCTCTCAGATTGCATCATGGCCATAGCTTGAGCGATTAGCTGCTGGAATTCATTTCTCAGTCGTTGCTCGAGCTCAGCATTCAGTCGTAAGTGCTCCTCATAAGTCATGCTCCCTCCCACACTCTGTCTGGACCCAAGATTGCCTAAGGCTTGCCGTGTACCAACATGACCACCAAAACCTATTACACGACCTGGATGATCCTTCTTCCCGAGAGCGCGAGAAAGTGGATAATCCTGCTTAACGGGCTGCCAAGTACCTTGGGTGATTTCAGAGCTTAACTGTTCCTGTTATGGATTTTAATAAGTCAAGTGAGATACATAACTTCTATTGTAAATCTAATATTATATAACAAACATTCTACTTTTTTGAAACTAAAAAACACTTACCATTTGGTTAATGATTTCTCTCGTGCTGTCATCATACTGAGCATGTGCCGTCGGATCTGAAGGTTTCTTCTACCGGCTTAAGTCCCAAACCTTCATCCTTCTGTCAATGACATTTGATTCCGCTGGCAGCAACCCCTGTAACACCCCTCTCGTTAAACTCGTAATATTCTCTCTCATAGCATAATTAAAAAATGTCTTACAACGGAAGTCAAAACGATAATAATCCTCACTTGGGTGTCATATGCCATTACTCACCCATACGAGTAATGAAGCAGAAACTAAATAATAACAACAACAATATTAATAAACCGCAGTGATGAACGAGATGTCTACTACATCGCCCTAATTACAACCGATACATATGACAAGTGAGCATCTAAATTATTCGTATTATTTACAACGTACTGGATATATCTAATTCCAAAAAGTGCAATAAATAGAAAGGCGACATCGTTTACCCAGAAGCCCCGCACTCTGGCTTCACCGCTCGATCATCAACCTGACAAACACCATGGAGGCTCAGCGAAAAACGCTGAGTATGCTAGGTGTGCTATTGGACCCTATCGGTCACTTAAGTCGTATTAGCCATCTTAGTATTAGATTGATTTCATGCTTTGTCTGGTTTACAATTATAATAAAATGCTATAGGGAAACATGCGTAAACAATGAATAACTCAACCATCACATTCACTACATTCCACAAGTAATCATGCACACAAATAAACACAATAAATAAGCAACCACAGAAACAATGCGATAATCACCAATAGCGTACGACACTTTTCACTTGGCCTTTAAGGCTCGCTTTAAGTCATTCACATGTACGAGGATGATTTAGAAACTCGTAATATTAATTAGGTTACATTTAGTAATTAGCACACTTGATTATCCTTATCCATTGACAGACATCTTGTTAGTAGACGACTTGTCCTCCACACATTCTCCTGTTGTCACCTATTATATGGCGGGACACCAACGGTAGTAACCATTCCCGTAACGTGGGACTACGAATCCTCCTTATGTCACCTATTATATGGCGAGACACCAACGGCCGTAGCCATTCCCTTTACGTGGGTACTCCTTCTAACGATCAGTGTGATCATATGGAATACCTTATGAGTAGACCTGTATCAGTCATCCACTCTGTTGTGATCACTATGCACAACCAGTTAGCCCGTGACTACACTGGATTTCCCTCATACACCAAATCTCCAATGTGATTAATTAGTTAATCGATTACCTAAAGTGTATTCTTAGGTTATGGGGAGTTCATATTTAATATGGCAGCCCTCAGGGTCTTACGCACTTACCTAGAAGTAGTCTAGGTTACATTCATGTTCTAGAGACCGACATGGTCGTGTCTCGTACCTAAGTATTCTACTTAGGTTAATATATAATTATAATACTAATTGTACTATATTAGGCAACAACAATTCATCTCCTCACTCGTATTTGTATGTTTATATAAGTCGATCTATAGTCAATGTAGTATTAGTCCGAAAGGACGTTCGCGCATAATAATAACGGTGCGAGATAAACAATCATATATATATTTTTAATTCACACAAACATGCACTAAGCACACACATACATTCTTAAACATACAATAATGTCCGAACCCGAGGAAGCCCTTAGGACAATTCAGATTACACCGTCCACATACCGTTCACCGATAGAAATGCTAGCGTGATGATTCACGCCTATCCCCTAGCAATCCCGTAGCTCGTATTTAACAGCTCATATCTAACAGCTCGTATCTCTGGAATACATTATTCTAACATCAGTGTCTATAGCTCAAGTCTACTTAACCATGCTAGAACAAATCCTAAACTTCATCCTGTCGTTACCCCACACTCAATTATTCGTTTAACTTGATTTTCTTTTTGTTAACCCTCGGGATTTAGGTATTATTATACGTTACGGTTTACGCACATGTAATATTCGGTAGTGTCACAATATTTTCTACATAGGAATTTGGTTGGTGAATAACCTAGGAATTACCGGGGCGTTTACGTGCATGTATATAATTCGTGTATGTGTTTGAATGAGGTTTAATTCTTTAATTACGTGTTATCGTTTACGTACTCGTTCTCACGTGCATGCTTGGATATTAGTTACTTATGCATGCATATAATATAGTTGTTACTACACTTTATTTAACCAAGTTACGTTTTCACTTTTAATTATATAACACTTTATATGATTTATCAATCATATTATATCTTACCTTCACCTTAAAAGTCATATTATATGAATTGTAATGTTTCCCATAATGAATCAATTCATCATTTCATGTGAAGTTCACACTTATATATTTGTGACTCTTACTCACAAATCTATTATTAAGAATTTACCTTAATGTTATACAAAGTATTCTACACATCACCATATTCTACATATTATAAGGTTTCTAACCATATATTATACTCCCTAAGTTTCCAACTTAAACCCATTATTTTATGTGAATGTTTATAAGGTATATTTATAATTTCCTTATGACATATCTGTTTATACCTTAACATAATGTCACTTATATCATTGTAAACTTTATTTTTATTTTCTGCCTAACTTTCGAAATTTCCAACCAGCCCACCACAAGTTTCGGAAATTTCAATCTCTTCCCCCATCCCTTTTTATTTATTTGCATAACCAACCCAAAAATTATTCTTGTCACCTTTTTACTCTTATTTAATTATAACCTAAGTTTTTCCAACATTGTACTATACTCATATATGTGAATATATATTTCGGACAGTACCCCCAGTATTTTGTCTAGTTTTATACTATTTCCCTCAACTTTCTTTTTATTACATGAGACCCCTCTTTATTTTATAAACTTACAATTTAACACCTAAACCTTATATTATACATATTAATTATTTAAATCTCAATTCCAACCCAGATTTTTTTCAATTTTCATACAGCCCCCTTGACTTAATTAATCATGGTTTGTACCCCAAACTTTCTGAAATACCCTGAACTTAAATATGGTGATTATAATATTTTAATATAGTATTTAAGGGCCTAATAGTGCCTAAGTAATTTTGGTAAGGAAAATAAATCCAAAAGAAATGAGAAAAACGCTTAGAAAGCGGAAAACGCTTAAAACAAGCGTTAAATAACCATAGGAGGTACGAGACCTTGGTTATAGTATCGTAAGGATTCCTAAGGCTTATTCATGCCTGATTAGTATATGGGAATGATTCCCGAAGAAAACGGATCTGAATAATGTATTAAAACGCTAATAGAGCTTTAGCGCATGTTTTTCGAGAAAACCCGAAGACGTGATTTTAAGTGGTCAAACGAACCCGTAAAAATTATAAATTATTAAACAACTGTTATTAAGCATTAACAGAAGCTTAATAATCAGTAAAAATAAAGAAACGAGAAAATTCCGGAAAACGGGCCCGGCTAATGAATAGTACCTAAACCGTGTAAAATAACTAGCGTTTTCTGTAAAAGACGGAAAACGCTCCAGCCTGTAACAGTTATGTGGGCCGGTTTTTAATTGTGAGACAGCCCTCTCACATACTTAATAAGCTCGAAAGAAATAAAGGAAAGAAAGAAAAGTAGAAAAGCAACCCCACCCTCTCTCTCCTCTCTCATTTCTCTTTTCTTCCTTCTCTTTCCTCTCTTTCTCCTTCCTCCATCGTTTTCTCCCCTCTATGGTTGCATCCGATTTCCTTCCTCCTCCCATGGCTACTCTACCTCCCTCTTCATGCTCTATCTTCATTTGAGCTCCAAATGTAAAAATAATTACATATTTGTAATCCCCTCATCCTCCTCTATCATTCCCTCTTTTCAAAATTCGAAAAGGATGAGTTTCATCTCCATGGGTTTTCCCCATTTGAAGAGAAAAGCACACCATTGTGGAGCTTGGAGTCTCCTCTTACCAACAAGGTAAAAATCTCCATAAAAGATTCAAGTTTCCTCCACCTTCCTTGGTAGCCGATTTTTGGCCCTTTGTAATGCCTTATTTTTCTCTCTCTTTTGAGCATCAATCTCACCTAGCAATGGTGGTGGATTCTCTTTCTTGAACCAAGGGCTAAAACCCCTCCTAAAGCACTCCAAAGGTAAACCCTAGAAATCTTGTTTTGAACATCTCAATGAATTAGTATGAATCTAAGGGTTAATGTATTAATTATACTTGTCTTTGTTTGATTGGTGATGGGAATGCAGTTTGGCAACTCCATTCCCCACAAAACCGATTTGGACAAGAAAGAGAGAAAGAAGAGGATTGGAAAAGAAAGAAGGAAAATAAAAACTCAAGGTAAGAGCTCTTCTTAATGCTTAATTTTAAATGCATTAGAGTAATGGGAATGGGTGAACAAATAAAGAACCTAAACTATTGTAATGGTATTGTAGTTTGTAGAAGTTTGAGTATTGTGAGCAAAGGTGTGGAAATGTAGGCCTTAGAGCCAAATGAAGGATGTATTGGTATTGTAATTGAGAAAATGTTGGTGTATTGAGATTTTGTATGTGTGCTGGTAGAACCCTTGTGGTTTGGCTAGAATAGGGATGAATTTGTTGAGAAAGGATATGTGTGGATAAGTAAGGAAAAGTAGGTGAACTATGGCAAAAATTTGGTAGGAATTGTGTATTAAGAATGACTTGGTGAATGGGAGGATCAAGGTGTGTATTGGGTTTAGTAAAGAGGTTTAGAAACCATGGGTAGAAGATTGTGGTATATGAAGTTAAGATACAAAATCTGTAGCAAGAGAGGTATCAAAATGCATTGTAGAACTAAGAAGAAATTAGTGTGCAGGAGTTTGTAAAAAGAGTGTTGGAACTTGGGTGTAGGTAGTGTAATGGCTAGGGAATGAATTGGCATGGTAAGGAGAGGTATTTAGAATGCTTGGAATGGCAATGATTGAGGAAGTATTGGATGGGAGAATTGAATGGTAAAATCTGTAGCATGAGTGTAACAAAAACTGTTACATGTGTTGAAGAAGAAGTAAGGAAATTGTGTAAGTTGTTTGATGGATTTAGTAATGGATTTGGGGGATGAATCAAGGTATTTTAGGAAGCCTAATTGGTGCTAAATCATGTGGGGATTACATGTAGGAAGATTTGGGAAGCAATGGGTGAAATTGGGAAAGAAAAACAAGTCTGTAGCAATGTTCTGACTTCGTCCGACCCAGACGGTGAGTCGGACGTGGGTCGGACAAGGCGTGAGTAGTGGGACGTAAACATTCTGACTTCGTCCGACCCAGAAGGTGAGTCGGACGTGGGTCGGACAAGGCTAGGATAACAAAACCGTAACTTTCTGGAACGGTCCGGCCCAGAGGTGTATGGGTCGGACGGAACAGTTCTGGGTCGGACGGGACATTTTCAGAAGACGGAAAACTTACTGGAATGGTCCGACCCATAGGTTGGGTCGGACGGCCCTAACTTATAAAAAAAAAGAGAAACAGTAGTACCATAGTAATCATATGTATGTATGTATGTAGGTAAGTACATAAATAAAGAACCTTAGTAATATACCATTATTGTGACAACAATGGTAAGGAAGTAAGTATGGGAGTAGGAAAACAAGTATGAAAAGTAATTAAGTAGGTTGAGAGTATGAGACCATTAAGTATATCGGGATAACGGGGTAAGTACGGGAATAGTAATTATTCGTGCATCGTAAGAGTATAGTATTAATAATAATGTTGGAACATTATCAGTGGAACAAGTGTGAACCAAGGAACGAGGGAACACACGGTAGAGCTAGTTCCGGTGAAAGGTATGATTTTCTCATGCCCCGTATGCTAACCGAGTTACGTTGATTTGTGTGCTGTATGCCGGCTAATCAAGACTAAAGCATGAAAAACGGTTTATTGCCTTTCATTGTATGTCTTGGTGTATGTTGTGTGAGCTAACCCTTCTTGATTGATTGTGAGGCTTCATTTGGTGCGTAGTACGACTCATAGATGAGTCTTGTTGTGTAGCGACTCGTAGTAAGAGTCACGTTGTGAACTAATGGAAACGTAGCAACGCACTAAACTATCGAATCAATAAACGATAACGCAACCCAAGGAACTCACTAGAATGTGAGAGAGTGTACGGGAGTTATAACCTCCCGATAACGGTTGGAGAACTGAAATGAATAATCCACAAATAATAAGTAGTGGAAGTACATAAGTAACCTCTATTAGAGGAATTAATCTTGGTGCAAAACATGAACCATGAGAGTAGTAAAGAATGATGAGGGATCTCCAAACCCCTTAGTAATTAGTCGACCCATTATGAGAGGACCCGACTGATGTAAGTATGTCCCGAACATGAGAGTATTCGATACGTTGGGGAAACCCTTAAATCTGAGGATACTAGTCGGTTGTAATTCCCTAAGCTGGTGGAGGTTATCAAGAGAGATACCACTAGGCTAATCCATGAGATTGTATTATACTCTGAGAGAAGAGTGTTGGGAATTTGAGTAGTCCGGTAGAAACGGACATAAGAGTATTTGAGGAGCTAAGCGTATAGCCCTCGTATTGTAGGTCCGGTGGCGAGTCTTCGTATGACTCCGCCCAGAGACCAAAGTAATGAGTAATGAGTATTGCGTATGTATGAGTAAGTAATGAGTACTAAGTAAGAAGTGAGTATGAGGATGTAATGAGTACCGAGTGTTGAGTAAGTGTGAGTAAGCACTGAGTATGGAGTAGGTGTGAGTAAGTATGGAGTATTGAGTAGCAAGTATACACAAGTATAGCAACGAGTACAGAGTACGGATCGTGTATGAGTAAGGTACTGAACATGGAGTGATGAGCATGCAAGAGTAAGGAGTGAGTATGAGTAGAGTAGCGAATATCGAACATAGTACGAACAGAGTAATGAGTAACGCAATGAAAGAGTATTGAATAAATAATTAGTACGAATGGTTGACTATCGAATTGTCTTCCTTAGTAAGTATTGAACTTGTATGTGTATGTAGGTATTGTTGTTGTATTGTTGTAGCATGAGTATGTATGTATGCATGTAAAATGAACTCCATGTATATCCGACCCAAAGTAGTCGATGTACCGCGGTTAGCACGCGGTATATGCGAAATTCATATTCAGCGTAAGCTGACCCCCTAGGGGGAACGTTTTTAGTGTGCAAGTACTCGAAGCTGACCACCGTTCGAGAGAGAGTAGGACGGGGACTGCTATGTAAGCATGGGTAGTTGTCTAAAGGGATTGTACTTGTAATGTATTATGAAATTGGAAGTCCAAACTGTATCGGTAAATTAAGGATTGTAGTATACTCGGTATAGTATTGTAATGGAGATGTATTTGAATTATGGATTAGTATGCAAGGGGAAGTATTGTATTGTGTAGAGCACTCGGTATGTTCATATTCATCAGACCGATAGTATGTAGAATTGTAACTCGCCTTGTTAGTCACGTGGGTGACTAGCGGCATTGTACACCCGCCGTTGTGTATGTATTATCCGCTGCGAAGGTAAGTATTTGTACAGTAATGACGGTATTAGCGGTAGGGGTGTTACAAAAAGTGGTATCAGAGTGAAGTATCGCTCTGATGGATGAAATACCGAGTTTAGGTAAATACCGAGCTAGGAAGTAGAGACTTAGGGCTAAGGGTTGAGTGTTAGCGTGTGAGGTACGCTAGTTAGGAACTTCCGCGTGAACCGGAAACCTACAACAACCATACCCCGCCCTCCGCAACCCACGGTAATAAGTTGGGAGAATAACGCCAGAGAGATGGAAAGACCTCTCACACTCGGGTAACACCCGATCTGGCAGTTGCAAGTAAACCTCATTAGAAAAAGAACCTGTCATACGGTAGAGTCCAAGAGCTGGAAGTCCCGAAGACGGTTCCCGTTAAATGACAAGGACCACACTTAATGGGAGAAATGAAGATCCTAAACACAAGGATAATGGAATTTATGGCACCATGGGGCGACATGCTTCGTAGTCGCAAGAACCATGAGTAGCCAGCAAGAAGAGAAGCACAATCGCACAATGAAACAAGGAAGAGAGAGTAGCAAGCCCGAGACAAGAGAGTCTACGGACTGTAAAGTTTGATAATACCAACAACGGTATACAAACCGACTAAGGAACTAGTCGAGGTTGGATTAATACCAAACCTACAAGCCAAGAGGCAATAATACCCGAACAAACATGGTTTGGATAGCTATGAAAATATTCATAGAACTTACACCTATAGGACCGCGAAATGGTTCCTAAGGATAAGCCAAGTCTCGTTAACCACAATGAAGGTGTGAGACACCCGGACTGACGACAACCATGTCAAGTATACTGAGAAGCGACTCAGGGGATCGATCACCAAGATCAAAAGAGCAAATGAAGACCTAATAAAACCACCAATTATGGATGGAAACGATACCGTAACTGGTATACGTTAACTGAAAAACGACCTACCCGCGCACTTGCCCAGGGCAAGTGCAGCAACTACAAGACGGTTGGAAGACTATTAATGTAACACCCCAACCCGAAATCCAATAACCTGAACGATGGTAACTCCCAAAAATAACTAGAAATACAGCGGAAATATATACATAACAACGGGTGGTGCTACAACGCCGCTAGTCACCCATGTGACTAACAAGGCTACTCCAACTTAATTTACAAATGATGCGGTCTGAGTACTGAATACAAACCTCTTAAAAACAACAGAAGATAATAATAAAAGTACAATACTGAATGATGACATCGGTGGTAATAACCCATGTCTTAATTCTACCCCACCTACACTCGGTCGGGCAATCTCTTCAATCTTCAGGTACCTGGAATTGTTTAGCCATGAAACGGCTCAGCAAAATAATTTGCCGGTATGAAATCGTGCAGCCCATCGGCTACAAGGCCACACCAACTAATTGTCGAATACATGCAGTTCATTTATAAAGCTGTAAATAAGCATAGCATGATAATATCATATAACCACACAAGGACAATAATGTCACATAGAACAAGACTGCAGAAGGTCAAGTCAGCTGAACTGAAATCGTTTAATGATAGTCGGTCCGCACAATGGGACTGACAGGTATAACTGAATATCTGAAATAGTGGAGGTATAGTGACCTCGTTAAGATTGAAAGGTTGGGTATAAAAACCCCAGGAGATAACGTAGTTAAACCCTGAACTGAGAGGCGTAGGAAATAGAATCCCACTAGAGGAATGAAGTCTTCCTCAAACTGAAGGGCATTAGAAACCCGGGAGAAATAGAGTCTTCCTCCCAACTGAAATGTTCCGTCGCGACGTAAGTAGGAGACGACCTGAGACAGGTACAGCTCCTGTAGCATGCATGGCCAGATCCAACTGGGCTCCTCGTTCTCGTAGTATAGAATTGTTAAGTGTCATATAAAGACGTTAAACAAGAACACAATGTGTATTGTCAATTATCACGTTTAGGATAATGACGTTTGTTATAAAGTGAAGTTAGTGAGAGACTTGAGTACAAGTCCTCGGTATACTGAAACTCAGGTATTTAATCCACTGGTATAGTAGTGTTGTATGCGTGGGACATACACGTAGTAGTCAGCATCATTCACGCACATAAAATAATACAACAGTGTACAAGAGTAAATCAACAGTTTACATTAATTATCTTGGTCGTTAATTCAAACAACAGATAGCACACAAGCCGGTGTAATCCGGTAGCAAACAGGTTGCAAGAATTCCATACCGTTCACCGTAGACTGTACTTGTTTAGTTCCCGCTCAACGTCTGGTCAAACAATGTCCTAGAAATAGGATTAATCTGAGAGTGTTAATTTATGTAACTCTCGTATAATAATTTTATTGTTTCATGAAACGATTTCATATTCGTTATTTCATGTGAGGTTTATTCCTTTATATTTAGGTAGTTCCTTTAACCTCTTTCCCTTATAATTAATTAAGGTACTTATATATTTCCAAAACATGTAGTCCTAACTTATAAGACCTATATTGTGTGGTAATTTCTTTTAATTACCTTATGATTGGATGTATAACTTATTTGTCACTCCTTGTGGTATTTCTAAATCTTCTAATGTATAAATATATATACATATTTATTCATGCACTATATTTATTATTTATTTTTAATTGTCTAAGTGACATAACAACTTTATAATTTCTTAACTATATTTATATGTCACACTTGGACATTATATTCTTATAATTCTTTGTTATTCTCCTCTTAACCATAATTAATATTTATTGGTTACTATTTAATTCCTTATAACTATGTAACCATAGTTTTAATCCCTTAATCACTTATTCTCATTTCCTTTTGATTTATTTGAAAATCTAAAATATATATATTTCACACACATGTATTACTTACGTTATTTATATATAATTGTCTACTTGACGTAACTTCTTAATAATTCTCAATTTATATTTACATGTCATACATGGACATGTTATTCCCATATCTTTTATTAATTACAAACTAAACCCAAATAATATTATTCCTTTTACAAGTAATTTACTTGTGCTTGTATATCATATAGTTTTAATTCCATAAATCCTTTATGGTACGCATATGTATATATTTATTCATGTACTAATTATGGTACTTACTTTTAGTTGTCTAGATGACATAATGACTTCATAATTCCTCAACTATATTCTTATGCCATACATGGACATAATATTTCTTATAGTTTTATTATTCTTCTTTTAACCATAAATAATATTTATTGGTTACCTTTAAATTCCTTATAACCATGTAAGCCATAGTTCTAATTCCATAATTCCTTTAATTAAAATTCTTTCTTCTAATTCC
The DNA here is from genome assembly GCA_023374045.1 of Limonium bicolor. Classification (NCBI taxonomy): domain Eukaryota; kingdom Viridiplantae; phylum Streptophyta; class Magnoliopsida; order Caryophyllales; family Plumbaginaceae; genus Limonium; species Limonium bicolor. The sequence goes on along the minus strand of JAIOTZ010002225.1, from coordinate 6,542 downwards.
TCTAAATATCCATATAGGACCTATACTTATTTAAATCTAAATTCTTAAACTTATATTTCGGTTATTTACAAAACAACCACAATAATTCATAAACTTTACATTTAAATTCTATTCTCTTTATATAACATAGTTTTAATTCCTTATTTAATTAAATTACAAAACTACCACTAATATTTGTGGGCATAATTTATAAATATTATAACTTTCGAAAATTACATCTTAGCCCCTCAAAATCTCGGCATATATATATATACTTTCCATAATTACAATTTAACCACAAAATCTTATAATCTTTACATAATGTCTCATAAACTATAGTTTTAATTTTAATTCTCCATAAATGCTAAATATGTATATATATAAATTCTTAAATTACCAAACTAACCCAAACTGTTTCGGCTTTGTCATTTATTTTTCCTTATTTACATTTTTACCCCAAAACTTTATAATAGTTACTTAATAACTTATAAACTATAGTTTAAATATCCTATTCTTCAATAATTCGAAAGCGAACCTAATAATTTCCTTAATTATGAATTCGCCCCATTTTATATTCCAAACTTTCATAACAACTTTAATAAATTACATAATAGCCTAAAACTTTATAAAAAGTTATTTTAAAGCTTGTTTAAATTATCTAAAATTCTTAAACTTAATTCCCAACCTTATATTATATTATATTTACACCAAACAGCCCCTTAGCTCTCGGTTTTTACAATAAGCACACTAAACTTTGTAAAAATTACATTTAACCCACATAACTTAGTTAATTAGTCATTTACACACTAATAGAATATTTTTAACTCACCAAACTTTATGATATAAATTTATATACCTAAGTAGCTCATTAAAATCCATTTAACACAAAACCCATTCGGCCATATTTATTTGGTAACCATATAGTATATAAAAGTGGATTTATATGTCATAATAATTATACATAAATTCATAGGAGTTATATAACTCATGTATAAATTATTGTAATGTCTTATATAAATTCTAAGCTCAAAATAAAGAACTTTTGCCCTTGATAATTCGGCCTTAATTGATTTGTAACATAGATAAATTTTGTGACACAAAAATGTGTCTTAAGGTAGATATTTTCTATATATGTTATAGATTATATTTTTGGCATATAAAACCATGTAGTTTCGGTATTAATTTACCTAAGAGGTGTACATAATTTTTGTACAATTTTTAGAAGCTTAACAAAGCTTATAACATAAAGATTTACTTAGTAAACTTACTTCTTAACAAAGGTGGTTAAGTGCTTGAACTTCTTCTTGAATCTCCAAGTTTTCTCCTAGGTAAACTTGATGCTCCTCTTCGGTTTTATGCAAGAGGTGAAGGTGTTTAGGAGTTAGATCTTCAACAAAGATCTTAAGTAGATTTGTAAGTAGTTTTACAAGACTTTACCTTAGGCTTTTACTCTTATATTTTCGGCTCACCAAAGGTAGATGAAGAGCAAGTTTTCCTTCATCAAAATGAAGAAGAAAAGAGACTTAGAAGAAGTAGAACTAGGTTACACATAAAAATGTGCTTTAAGGATTTTCAAGCTTTAAAATCTACCTTAAGATAACCTTGAGATGCTCCTTGGTTTAATGTTGGTTTGGACAATCCCCTTGGAGAACTAGATGATGCCGAACACTCCTTGATATGCTAGGAAGAGTTTTGCTTCAAGACTTGCCAAGAAATGCTAGGAAATTACCTTAAGATGAAGATAGAAGTTAAAACTCCATTAATGGACTTAGGAGCTTCAAAGGAAGAAGGTGAAGCTAGAAGAGAGAGGAGGGAGCTTACCAAAACCGTGAATGAAGAGGGCAAGGAAGAAAGTGAGACTTAGCTCACGTAAATGCAAGATGCATTTGGAAATTGATTTTGTTTTTGTCAAATTTTTAATGTCAATTGACAATTCTTTTTCCTTAGTTTATTACCTAGATTATTGGCTCAATAAATGCCTCCTTTCCAGCTTAAAAACCGGCCATGTGGAGTGACTAAGCAAGAGTTGGCAAAGCAATGATATTGGCTAGAAGACAAGGTAAGAAAAGGTGAGTTTATTCCTTTGATTTTTCAATGTCAAATGACTTGTCTTCTTCTTCATGTAGGTGCACGATTTCAAGGGGTTTTTGGAGCTTCTCAATCGGCATTAATGAGCTAAGACCAAGCATGTTAGGTCATTTGAATTATAAGGAATCAAAAAGGTGGAATCTAGATCCACTTTTGCCTTTTTACATTTTGTTTTCTTCCTAGCACACATGGCCTTGTTTCTCTTCATAATTTCGACAGCCACATGGTCAAATGAGACCTACATACTTTGACATTAAGTAATATAACACATGGGAAGGTGAGTCACCATGTTTTAAGCCTTTTATAAACTTTAAAGGCAAATTTTATACTAGTTTTTGCTCTAAATTTCGGCCCCTATAGAGAGCCTTGTTGACTAGTAACACCAACTGATTTAGAAGGTCATTTTAACCCTTTTTAAGATTACCAATTCGTGGCATGTCAAAAACTACAAGGTATTTGCGTAAAACGCGTTTTCGTGACACCCGAAGGTGTGTTTTTGTGCTCTAAGGAAATCTTTGGGAACCAAATTGTTTTTATGAGTTCCAAGTCTTTGTAAACACTTATTATGGTAAATAAACATATTTTAAGATGCTACATTGGGTTATATGGGGTTACATCAACCCATGACATAATTTACGGGCCATCGGGACACACCCGGGCAAAAAGGAGCGCTAAGAAATCTTCCTGTGTTTCTTGTTGAATTTTGTGAAACCTCTTCGTGGGTTCTCTTTAGAATGGTTAATAATGATGTTAGGAACTCAAGGATCTAATTTTATAGGAGTTCGTGCCACTTCGGCACTCCTCCGGACTTTTTGTGCTTTAAGGAGCGCGCATGAGAACTCCCGAGCGTTTTGCGTTTCTGACTGAATATAGCTTAGGGAATATATTTACATATTCATATAATAATTGTATAACCATTTGGTTTGAATATTAGAGGGTCATACAAGGTCATGTTTGACCATATTCTTCTAAGGCGTTTTAGCGTTTATGGAGAAACGACTATTTTTACGTATCGTTCTCCTTGTCAAGATGTTTAGTGCGCGTCTTTGACCTTTGATGAGTTATTATATCTTCATAATATATACAATAGGTGTAACATGAGTAGTTACATTTATATAAATGTGTATTTCAATTTATTGTAGCATTTATAAATGCTTAGGCATTCGTAAAATATTTACATTGCTCGTTTGTATACACGTTGGTATTAATCTTCCTTGTTGACGCTCTCTCTTTCGAGCCAGTTATGTAAGGAGTTTAATCCTTGTTAATAATCATGCATAAATGTTTGGTAAAATTACGTCAGTTAGCGTTTATTGTAAAACAACTGTTTTTCGTGACGTTTGCATGCGTGAGTTTGCATGCGCACGTGTAATAATATTAATTCACGTAACGTTTGCATGTATAATTTAGCATGCGTGACTAAAATGATCTATTCCTAGATCATTTCTCCATTATTTAATAATAAACAAGTATTAATTAGATTCGGGGTATTTCAATCTACCCCCCTTAAAAAGGACTTCGCCCCGAAGTCTCATATCTAAGTTTAAATGGTTGTGGGGAATCAAGTTCCGCTAAGCATCCACAACTCAATTCTATTTTAGGGATCAAGTCCCAAGTTCCACTACTTCTCAGTTCGTAGTATATATTCAATCCTAACATACAGTATAATGAGCATGAAAGGTCATCACCAAAACAACTTAGTGCAGTGCAACGTAGTGCACGTAATTCATTCATAGTAGTGTAGCAAGGTACAGATCATGCAACATGGAGTTATTCCAATATAGTATAACGTAATACACATAATTTCGTAGTGCCAAAGCAGCTTCAATATAGTGTAACGTAGTACACATAATTAAGTAAGAGTTCATAGAATCACAAGGTCATACTTGTAACATACAAATCACAGTGCACAGTACAATAGAAGTGTACTTCCATGCTAAAATCACAATGCAACAGTACAACGGAAGTGTACAGTACAACAGAAGTGTACTTCCATGCTAAAAATGCTAAAACGCAGTAGGCTCTCCCCCCTTAAAAAAGAGGGGTACGCCCCCGTACCCTAGACTAGTATAGCTAGTTGGTAAATAGTGAAGGAATCTTCACTCTTATTTGGAACTTATGATTTGTTAAAAGATAGCCTCTCGGCTGTAAGACTTATATTTTTGTTAAGATATGTGAATTACATTGTGCACTCTCTTGAACTCAGTAGGTAATTCTGACTGATGGGACCACCACGCTTCTGCTGCGCGACTCTGATTAAATATGTCTAATCATTCTGGGATAGTCTTAAATGCGCTTTATAGGTGGTATGTTTTGGTTTGTTTATGTACTTACGTATGGTTGATGAGTTGTGTTCATCATCTCCTTCGTTTGGTTATCATTGTTTATCTTGTCTGGAAGTAACTGTTAGTTGCAGCATTGCTTGATATTCTTCATTGTATATCTTATTACTATATGTCGGCTTCCATTAATATTGTAAGGTTTGCCCATCCTGTGATGTTCAAGCACATGTCATGTATCTTCCATTATCCTTTCATCGTTGAGTTCTTCACGAGTTTCACTTGATTGTTTGTGCCTGTATGCTTATTTGTGATAGTTGCTCATGACGGTGGTTCCACTAAGATTCTTCTCGTCGATATTACTGAGGCCTTTTGCTCTTTATCAGATTTGATTCCTTTCCTGTGTTCCTCCGCTAGTTGCTTTCGTATATGGGGTATCTTCTTGATGTATATTATTACTTACTTGATTGGTTTTCTGATGTATTCTCCTTTGATAGTGGTAACGTCCTGATGGTGGGGTTCATCATTCTGTTGGAGTTGCTGATGCATCCAGTGGTTCAGTTGTTGTAGTATTCTATTCATCGTCTCTTGTAGTCGTTGGCGCTCGGGTCTTGTATTAATACTGGGGCATGTTAGAACTCGTCTCTTTGATCTTCAGGTCATCATCTTGTGTTTCTGGTATTCGAGTTTACTGTCACCATATTTGGTTTTTCACCTTTCAATATAGGACATGAGCTACGGTCGAGCCGTGCATCTTGTATATAATATAGGAATATTTCCTGTTATTACTGATTCGCAAATTGTCGGTAGTATATACACGATCTTCTATTGATTGTTCATCAGGTATACCACAGTAGGGTTCCCGTTAAGGTTTCTAACAAGATACAGTTTCCTCACAATTTCACATGTTTTTGCGGTTTACGCATCAACTCATGAGAGTATAAGTTTAATGTTTCTATTCTCTATATTCCACCTCACTTACAGGTAGGTTCCCGTTTAATATACCGGGTTTGAATTAATAAAGGAAGGATTTAAGGTCGTTCTTTCCCCTCTGATGGCAATAAGGCCATAACTTAGGAAGTAGCTTTCAAATACTTGTCAATATAGATAGATGTCTCTTGGTCTTGTATTTAATATATTAACATGACTCAATGTATAAATACGATTAGTATTTCCTTCATAGTTGACTATTTCCCGACAACCTGAGTCGTTTATGCTACTTAATTCTTTCAGGGTAGTATGGTTAATTTAACCTTTAACTTATATCCTCAACATCTAATATATTTTATTTGGTAGACCCTTCATTAGAAATAGGAACAAATTTGACTTACCACAGAGATATTGGTGACCACTTGTAGGGAGTCTCAGGAATCATCCAACCCTGACGGGGTCAGCACCAGTGTCGAACTATCCCTCCACTCCATTTTGTGATTGGCTTTCCCTTGATCTGACCAGGATCAAGTTCGACTTCTCACGTCAAATATCAAACAACCACATAATTGCAAGTTTCCAAATTTTATCTTATCAAGACTTTGTGACGTGGTGATTACAACATTCTTTCTTAACTGTTATACAACTAATCTAACGGCTGTTGTAACCTAGACTCGAAACTAAGGTACTCCTTAATTCCTGGAACTAAGTTCCTTTGATCAATCCTTTAGCGTGGAATCTAATCTTTCTCCTTGACATAAAATATAAATTCTTTTTACACCTAGACACTTACTGTCTAATAATTATCTCATCAGTCATTTGACTCCTAGACACATCATACAAGCAAACATTGCAGTTATGGACTTGGATACCTTGACATACTCTTCTCTTAAAAAAAAGCTTTATCTAGTATTTAACTTACCAAGGCTTGATCTTTGCCTAGACTTTGGTTATCATCACTTGGAATAAGGACAATCGTAGTTATTTCTAAATTTGGAACAGGACTCCAAGGAAAAGTTTTTATAACTCATTTTACAATTAAGATTCCATAGAGTATCAATCCTTTCCGCCTTAAGCTTGGCTTTCTCTTGTTATATTTAAACTTCATGGATCAGGTGAATCATATGTTCAACCTAGGTTAAATATCTTTTATCAATAGTACCCTTCCAAACTAGGGGTTCCCAGTTTGAATCCTACGATTTGGTGACAAGGCAGTCAAACTTATGGTTTGTTTCTATCTTTCAGGTACGTGGTAAATTCACAACT
>JAIOTZ010002224.1:0-21701 GCA_023374045.1 Limonium bicolor | reverse complement strand
TTTTTTATTTTGAACTTATATATTAAAAGTTACAACAATTTTAAAATATTAATAAAGTATTTTTTTTAAAAAAGAACACAAATCTGTACGTAAAGAAAAGAACAAAAATGAAGAAAAAAAACACGTGGGTTTGCACACTGCAAGGAAAAAAAAATACAAAAATGCTAGATGTATCTAGATGGCTAAAGTGTGTTGTAGCCAAGAAATTGTGTTTGACAAATACCTCTATTTTTATTTATCGTATTTACTAATTAATAAATGTTGTGACCCTATTTATATTAACAAAATGTTTATTTTCCGAGATTTCGGCACGAAAACCGTATTAAGCTTTAGTATCCAAGGTTCCATCTTATTATTTCTATAAAAGTACTAAAATCAGTGTTATGGGGTTTAAAAAGAGTTTACCAAGTTTGAAACCGGTAGTTTGATATTTTTAAGTATTCCAGTGTTTTCCTCTTACGTTTATGATTGTTTCAGTATCCTGTTAGTCAATGGAGTTCAAACGTGACTACTAGTATTCGTTTTCAAAGTTTTTGATCGGCGAAAACACCGCAATCTAGGATTTAATTTTTGTTGCCATATAGTATTGGAATTGTTTAATAAATTGATTTTAGAAAGGCATTAAAAATCCTGAATGCTACTAAGAGGTATCAAAGCAATAAAAAAAGATTGCAAAGTGGGATTAAGATTGAAATAATTGAATTTGGATATAATCTACTTAAACGGATTATACTAGGTCCGGGGTGTGAACTTGGGTTCTTATTTGGCTCTTGTGTTTTATCTCTATTGAAGATAATGTTTACGGAACCACTGTGGTTGTCGAGTTGATTTAGTAATGAGCGAGCTCACTAAAGTAGTATTGAATTTGTGGTTATTAGCTTGGGTTTGATGTAATCTTCCTCTCCCCTCCACACTCTTTCTTAATTCAAGAATAAGGCTATGTAACCCAAAGAATGGTTGGAGTCAACAATGAAGTTGGGGAATTGTGTTAGCTAACTCTCTGCTTGCACAACTAGTACAAGGGCAAGCTGAAAGAAAAAATATGCAGGAAAAAATAATAGTAGGAGATATTTTTTTTATAAGTGAGGTAAATTTTGAATCTGGATCTTTGATTCGAGGATACCATTCCTCTATGAGATGACAAGTTTTTTTGAGGTAGAAAGTATTGTAAACATTATGATTACTATTTAACAGCTCATGAGTGAAAACTTCATGAAAAGTATCAATCAATCTACATAAACATTGATTAGATCGATTGTAGATAAATAATTCTACTCCCTCCGTCCTGAATTGACCGTCTTGTTTCTTTATGGCACGTTTTTCCACTTCAATATTAAGTATATAAGATAAATAATTTTATAAATAATTTTTGTAACATATAGTTTATCATGTAAGGATTCATATGTAAATTTAAATTTCAAATTATTTTATCTTATATGTTATAAATTGAAGTCAAACGACATGTCCAAATAGTAAACAGGACGGTCAATTCAGGACGGAGGGAGTATTTGAAACCAAAGTCTGTATCATATTTTACAAGAATAAATTTTAGATACATGACTTTGACTGTGGCTAAAAAAAGATAATTGTCTATAATAAATACAGGTGTAGTACTATACTTCTTTCTTTAAAAAAAATTGTGGTATTTGTAAAGCAGCAAAAAAATCATTAATTTTCCAGTGATTTCTCTTATGCACAATTTCAGCCTAAAATTTGATTTAAAAAAAATCAGTCTATAACTGGTTGTAAGGAGGGCATCAGTGAATACAATCATAAGATTCACAATTGATCGCCACATCCTTTTGCCCAATGGACGAAACAATCTTCACTAACAAAGCCAACACTTCTTTCATACTGGGCCTTCCCTGTGGCGCCTCTGTTGTGCACTTAATCCCAATCTCAAGCAACTCACGCATCTCATATTCCCCTTCCCCGCTGCCTGAATCTGAAATTACGAAGATCATGCCCTCTAATCCAAGTCGTTCATCACGACTCTTCCTTCTGGCCCACTCCACCAAACACTCTTCTTCGGCGACATCCACAGCCTTCCTTCCGGTAGCAAGCTCCATGGCCAACACCCCATAGCTGTACACGTCGCCCTTAGTCGTCGCTTGCCAAGTTTGGCTGTACTCCGGCGCAACATACCCAATAGTACCGGCGACTATCGTGCTAACGTGGTTGTTCCCTGATTCGACAACCCGCGCTAGCCCGAAGTCAGTCACTCTGGCGTTCCCATCCTTGTCTAGCAGCACGTTGCTTGCCTTGACATCTCGGTGGATGATCGGAGGGTAACACTCGTGGTGAAGAAAAACTAGAGCCCTAGCCACGTCAATTGCTATCTGCATCCTGTGTTTCCATGTAAGCCCTTTTCTGTCAGGTATCAGATCTTCCAAACTGCCGCCTTCCATGTACTCGTATATGAGGATCTTCTGGGATCCGTATAAGCACCAGCCGTAAAGTGTAACTAGGTTTGGGTGGGGCCAAACCGAGTCATTGCATCCACTAACCATCATCTCCATCTCAGCTCGAAACTCTCTTTCCCCTTCAATTCCTTCACTTTGTAACCTCTTGACTGCTACTTTCCTTCCATCAGATAATGTCGCTTTGTAAACAGTTGCATATCCACCAACTCCAATGATCGTCTCGTTTGAAAAGTTTAGTGGCCTTCAAGATCTCAGCGTAGGTGAATGTCATGTTCATGTTGTCTAACCAGATCACTTTAACCTTCTCAGATTCCATCCCTGACCATGATGATGATGATGATGTTTGCGGATAATTGTCATTGTTACGTACAACATATCTTTGTCCTCGTACATCCCCTCCAACTCGTCTTCTAATTGTTGTGATGATCAAGAGAGAAACAGCTCCAAATATCAAGAAGGTCAATAGGAATATCATAAACAAACCAAGTGGGGAAAGGTTTCTACCATTAACATTGTGGTTTTTTATCCTCGATCCTTTATTATGTTTATGATTCTGTTTCGAGTTGCTGATGAAGGAAGGAAGATTCAACATTGGGTTTCCAAGGTACGAATACTTCTCAAAGGTGGCCAATTGCCCCGTGTTCGGAATCTCACCGTAAATCAACGGATTATACGAAATATTGAACTTGCTAAGCTCATTCAGATTGTTTAGACTGGTTGGAAATTCACCAGAGAAATTGTTGTAAGATAGGTCGAGATTCTGCAGGCACTTGATATTCCCAATCTCAGTCGGTATCCTGCCCAAAAATCCATTGTTTGACACATTTAGCACAACCAGTGGCAGATCCGCTATACTTGATGGTAAACCACCTGAGAAATGATTATCACCCAAGTGGATCATGCTGAAATTATGCATCCTTCCAATCTGTTTAGGGATTTCCCCTGTAAGCCTATTCCCCATCAACTGAAGATACCCTGATACTTGGAATGTTCTGGAAGATCCGTGCACACAAACAGGAAACAAAGCATACCCCTTTAAGATCCTATTCCATATGCTTCTACAACTTTTCCTAGTGAGCAATGTGTATACAAAACTAAAAGGTGGGTAGTTTGCAAATATCCATCTTTTCATCACCAAGCATTCACCTGACCCAGGTAAGACCCTATCAATGCTTTGTCGATTGAAAAGGAAAGTAGGAGTTGGGTTTACCCCAATTCTAGTCAGTTCTATTGGGATCTTTCCTTCTAACTGATTGTTTGCCATATTTAGCCATAATAGGCTGCTACAATTTCCCAACTCTGGTGGGATCTCGCCCCTTAAGGAGTTGTTGGCCAGCATTAACCACAGAAGAGAGGTGAAATTTCCAAATGATGATGGAATCCTGCCACTCAATTTGTTGAATGATAGATCCAATGCTTGGAGTTCCTTCAGATTCCCATACTCGGGAGGTATTGCTCCTGAGAACTTATTATAGGCTAGAACAAGATATTGCAAGCTCCTCATTTCTGAAATTTCCACAGGGAGATCACCTGAGAAGTTATTGTAGCTCAAATCTAACCTGGAGATGTTCGGGAGCTTCATTATCCCCGAGGAGTATATTCCACCACTGATGAATGAATTTGAATGAAGAACCAAGAATTTCAACTGATTGAACTCACCAAATATCTCTGGTATATCTCCGTCTAACTTGTTCCTGCTCAAGTCCAAGAAGGTTAGCATGGAACAGTTCAATAACGATCTTGGCACATTCCTTGAGAAGTTGTTCTTACCCAGAATCAAAGCTTCTAAAGTAGAAACAGAACCAAGAGACCAAGGAATCAACCCGTTCAAATGATTCCCCCATAGATTCAATACGGTCAAGCTCCCACAATTCGATATTTCACTCGCAATTTCTCCATACAAATCATTCTCCGATAGATCAAGAATCACGAGGTTGCAATTTCCACTGAAATATGAAGGTGAAATACTTCCATGGAATTTGTTCTCTGAAACAGAAAACTCTTTTACCCTCGCAAACCCATCCCATAGCTTCCCAGTAAAATTATTCGAACTCAGATCTACATGCTCTAGTCTCCAACACTGATCAAAACACCCAGTGATCTCTCCTGAAAATTTATTGCTCGATATATTCACAATTTTCAGACTTTCACAAATTGCAGGGAAGGAGTACCTAATTCCGCCGGATATCCTGTTGAGCGTGAGGTCAATAACTTCAAGGTTGGTTAGCCCAGTTAGCTTCAGCTCCCCATCAATTATATTGTGAGATAGATTGAGGTGTTTGAGTTTCTTGCAATTGCTCAAATCAGATGGAATCTGCCCGCCGAGAGTGTTATGTGAGAGATCGAGATAAGTGAGCTCTGTCAAGGCGGAGAAGTTACTGAATATTCTGCCGGAGATACTACTGTCAGACAGGTCGATGGCGGTCACACGGAGGCCGACGTCACTGATGCTGGAACAAGTGATTCCCGACCAGTCACAGGGAGAAGAATTCAACGTGTGGTTCCACTGGATGTATCGTCCTCTATTCACCTGGTTGTTTAGCTCGAGGTACGATTTTAAAGTTAAGAGAACTTGCTTATCCCTCTGTAGACGAGGAGTATCCCCCTCGACAACCGAACCTATATTGTATCAAAATAGAACGACATGAGAAAAAAGTTTTTAAATTAGAAGGAAAGGCTGGAAGTAGAGTATCTTATTATTGTGTTCGACAAAAAGCGCAACAGAGTATAAGGAGGGAAGCATTACCTTCAAAGAGAAGCAACAAGCAGTAGATTGACAGCAAAAGCTGGTAGTGGTGATGGAAGCAAACAGAATCTACGTCTGTTGGCATAATTAGGATTGATAGTGCTTCTTCTTTGTACTTCTTGGTTTTGTTAATCTTCCTCTACACGTAAAGCATATGCTTGGGATGATCATGAAATCTCCATAATTGGCGCAGGGAGCTGGTATGAAAAGTCGTAGAGAAACACAAAGTGAAGGAGAGAAGGTTAGACGAAATATAATTATATCACACACGGGTGATGAAAAATGACGGGAACTTTTCTTTCGCTGAGATGAAACACAAGAGATCGAGTTGTTGAAATGTTTTCCATTTTTTTTTTTGGTCATTTTTGGTTGGGTGTGATGGTGGGTGGGGGTTGAGAGCGACACCAATTGGAATTCCGAATTGACAAGCAGTCAAACATTCAAAGTGGCAACATTCCAAACTAAACTTCTAAAAATACATCTCAAATAAAGTGCAGTTTTCTAGCGTGTTACTACTTTACTCAATGTGGTTTCTTTGACTACAAGTCAATATTCTCTGCAACGAATTTCAAAAAAATATATAAAACCAAATAAAAATTCTCATTTTTTTAAAAAATTTAAATATCTAAAAAGTTTTGAAAAAAATGATTTTTTTTAAAAGTAATTAAAAATATAAATAATAGAATATTGATAGCTTTTAAATAATGGTGGCCACCGAATCCGAATTTACCTGGAACCGGCGGTTCTACCCAGAACCGGAACCGGCCGGAACTGGGCCGGAACCGATTCGGAATCGGAACTGCCCCCTTGCGAATCGAATTCGAATACAAGTTTTAAGATTTGGGGCCGAACCGGGACAGGAACTGGAATCGGAACCGCCCGGAACCGCCTGGAACCACCTGGATTCGCGTCGGATTCGGAACCGTGGAACCGGAACCGGAACCGCCCCGGAACCAGCCAAAGTAGCCGTTGGAATCAGTCCAAAACGATGTCGTTTTGGGTCTCGGGACCATGTAATCTTTTAAGACTTTCAAATTGAAATCATGTAACCTATTAGTAACTGTACTCTTTTTCCTTATTAGGGTTTTCCCAATGGTTTTTACCTAATAAGGTTTTAACGAGACAGTGAATCATATAATAAAATCCGCTTTGATCTTTAATTTTGCAAATTCAATACAAAAATTTAAGTCTTTGGTTCTTACACATTTAAGATTATAAACTTGAGGAATAACCTAGCTAGAAGTAAAGTGGACGAAAAGAGCAACGTGTGCGCGCAAACGGATCTAAAATCGGAGTTAAAACGAAGAATCTGGAGCCGATCGAATCTTTCCGGAACCGGTCAAAACCGCCCCGGAACCGGTCGGAATCACTCTGGAACCGGTCGGAACCGTTGATTTGACGAATCCGAAGCGAATACAGAGTTCCGGAACCAGAACCGCCCCGGAACCGCCGCCCAGGAGCGATTCCGAATCTGAATACACATTTTCCGACCAAAACCGGTGGAACTAGAACTGGAACCGTGGTCACCATTACTTTTAAATTAGAAAAATATAAAAATAAAAAACAGTTGAAAAAAAAAATAAATTACAAAATTTTTAACTTTTCTTAATAAATTTGAAATAGTAAAATATTATTAAATGTTACAGAAAAAATTTTTTTAGAATACTTTTTAAACTATTAAGTATCGATGAAATTTATATTCTACTAAATTAAATTATTTTTTCAAAAAAGTAATTATTTTTATGGTTTAACTATTAATATGTATTTAAAATATTTTATTCTATTTTATTTCGGTAACTTTATGACATAATACTCTATTTTTTTTTTACATATTTATTATATCTACAATTAATAAGTGTCATTTATGGGATGACACTAAAAAATGAAAAATATAATCTAATAGAATATAAATAATGTATTTTTTTTCAAAGTTTTTAGATTTTTATTTTTAAAAAACTTTCTTTATTTTTGTAAAATTTCTAAATTTTGTTTAAAATATTGGAGTTTTTGCATTATTTACATTTTTTTCTAATTTTTGATTCTCTTCATAATTTTTTATATATTTTTTAGATATCATAACTTTTTTCGGTAACATTTTACGAATTATCAAACAAATGTTGTGGCATTTAATGAAATTTCTCAACATGTAAAATTTCCCAACATTCACCTGCAATTCGTAAAGCCTACACTCTTATTAAGCTGGACTGAAGGAGATCGACACGGACAAGTCAGCCAGCCCCATCAATTGAACTATTAGCTTCAATTTGACCGATTCCTCCAACTTGCGACAGAAGAAAACGATTTATAGAGAGAATGAGCGAAGGAGAAGACTGGATTTTTCAGATCAAGAAAGAGATGAGAGAGACTGAAGAAGATGGTGAAGGAGGAGAACGATAGATGAGGAGAAATATCAGTATGAGCGAGATATTAGGCTACAGATCATATCTGATTCCTGAATGAGAGAAATAGCAGGAGAGGGCGAGAGATGAGAGCTCGTGGGAAGACGGTGAACATAAGTGGAGGACAGAGAATTGTAGTTCCAATTCATATGACGGCAAGTATGTAAATAAAGTCTCGTAAGGTTTACTAGGAAAAAATTTTTTTGCAATATATTTGGGACTGGAATCTCCTTTATCGGTCAGTATAGTCGGCCAGCAGCTTCAGTCAATTTTGTCTGCTTCAAATATTCCCACCTGTCTATGCTATTCCTCGTTTCCATCTACGCCTAAGAGCGCGCAAATTTTTTTCTCTTCATTCACATTGTCTGCTTCTATTCCTTGACCCCCAACTCACGTGATTCACATCAGATTTAATTTGTATTCCATGACAAAGAAGACATACCTCCATCTTATGGACCAGGATATCAATCTTGACATGAACCCGGAATCGACACGTTAAAATGTGGGTTTGGGTTGTACCGAAAATATTTTTGGGTCGGGTTCGGGTTCGGGTTCGGGTTGATTGCTAAAACCTCGGGTCGGTTTTGGGTTTGAGCCGTAGACCCGATTTCAACCCGCAACCCGAAAACATTTTGAAAAAAGAAAAAAAAATTATTTTTATAGGTATGCGGCATAACTTTAAATATATCAATCATGTAATGGTTTTATATGTTATGTTATATTGTCTTGGTGATTTTGTGTAGAATTTGTATTGATAGTACAATATTTCTAATTTTAGGTTGATTTCAGGTCGATTTTAGGTTGAGGTGAAACATGAACAGGTCGGGTTCGGGTTGAAGTCACCCTGACCCAAAACCCGAAATTGACAACCCTACAACACATGAGGAACACTATTGCAATGAAGAACACTAACACCATTTCTCTTTTATTAATTACATGTGGGTGTCAAACCTGTGACTTATTGTCTTACGTGGAGGCTATCTCACTTTTGACAATTCCGGACTATTTATCAAAATGCAATGAAGAACACTAAGAACTCAACTATGTTTTAATACTCCCTCCCATTCTCAATAAATAAGTTTTAGGTCCTCTCACCCTTTTTAAAATATAAGATGTTGTAGCTTTTTTTTTCATCTACTTTCCAATTCTACTTCAATTCTCAATGCAAAAAGTAAGGATAAATGATCTACTTTTTTTCACCTTAATTCTTATGTCCATAGTTAAAAATCATCTATTTAGAATAGGAGGTGAGTAAGAATTGTTAGTTATTTCACAGGGAATCAAATACTCAATAAGTTACCTCTTTTAATGTTTCCGTACCAACACACCAGAAAGATCTTTTCCTAGAATCATAAATTTTCTCCGTTATTGTCAAGTGATTGACATCCGAGTGGTGGAGGACTGGAGTAGGGGATGGAAGGTCCTGAGTTCGAATCCTCTTACTACCCACTTTGGTGGAGGAATGGTTTATTCTCTTTTACCCATCCTGGTGGAGGAAAGGAGTTTACTCTCCTATAACCCATCCTGGTGAAGGAATGGAGTGACAAACCTGTGATGTTTATCGAATATGTTGTTGAGCCTATAATTAAGATGAACAGGTGAAGGAGTGGCTTAGCACGCAAGGTTGCAAGCGCACTCCGCTCATGACATGTGCCCATCCAGTCGGACACCTGTCTGAGAGAGCTCCGATAGAACTTTTAGTACACACAAGAAGTCATGCACTACACAAAAATGTCTCTCATGCATCAGACGAAGTAAAAGGACAAAACACATCAAGTGTGCCGACAAACTCATGTAGACTCAAGCATCCACACAAGCAACTAGCTCACGACAAACTCTTGCTCATTAATGAACAAAACAAGACAAGGCCAGGTTTTTTAAGAGGCACTCATTGTGTAGCAATAAATAAAGCCTGGGAGAGCATTAATGAGCATTAATGAGGCAAACAAGATTAGACAAGTGGAGAGTGCAAGTTTTTTTTTAGATAATTAAGTGGAGAGTGCAAGTGGTGACCAACCATCTGAGTACACACCTCCAACGTGTCCAACCATAGGGTGACATGTGTCCTGACACCTCTAGAGCAAGTTGAAGATCAGCCTATATTCGAGCTTGGCTATTCTACTACTGTGGATAAAGAAGCAAACGACTTCTATAGTCTAGGAGATCATAGGTCGTTTGTTACAAGTCAAAACTCACATGTATAAATACAATGTATAACGTCTTATGTAAGATAACTTGGTCATACACGAAGAAGTGAGATAATTAATGTACGTGTAAGTCAGACTAAGTGTGTGTAAGTACTAGGAAGTTGGTGAGCTGGGTAGAACTGGGTTGGTGAATGAATACTGTGTATATTGATAGACTGATCAGTCGGGGAATGGTTGGGGAACCGTAGGCCTGCTGTTAGGAGAGCGTAGAGGACTTTGGGATAAAGTCCTAAACTGTCCTAGAGTCCGTAGGTATGGCGGAGGGAGATTGAGTGAATTTCTGTGCGTAAATTCTCAATAAAAAAAAGTTTCCAGTTTGAGTATATCAAGTTCTTCCCTGAACTATCAAGTAATTCACATAAGCGCAAACTATGTCCACGGCTGGTCGAGGACGCATCAGGAGCACTAGCCAGTTTCAATTGGTATCAGAGCAGGTCTCTTCTAGAAAACAAACTACTTTGGAAGACGATCAAAATGTCCCATTCAAACGTACTGGCACCTGAAGAAGGTTTTGCACCAAATAGACCACCACTCTTCAATGGAGACAACTACACTCACTGGAAGAACAGGATGGAGTTCCATATCAAGTCTAATGATCCAAGGATGTGGAGGGTAGTATCACGAGGTGAATACACCTTCCACAATGCTCAAGGAGACGACATATCTGTCGACAACATGACTGATGATCAAATCAAGAAGTTGATATTCAATGCACGAGCAGTAAGAATCCACATTGTGCATTACTACCTGAACATTACTCCAAGGTAGCCTCAGCTAAAACAACCAAGGAAATATGGGAAACACATGAAGTTACCTATGAAGGAAATGACGAGATCAAGAAAACTCGCATTGAACTATTGCTCACTCATTGGGAGTTATTCAAAAAGGAAGAAAAGGAGAGCATTTATGAAATGCACACGAGGTTCACCAAGCTGATCAATGAGATGCTTATGCTTGGAAGAACTATCTCAAATGAGGATCAAATTCGATAGTTCCTCAGATCACTTCCTGCAGCCTTTGATCGCAAAGTCAATGTCATGTAAGAAGTCCACAATCTCTCAAAGATGTCTCTGGAAGACATGTTGGGATCATTAATGGCATTTGAGCTAAAGTTACAACAAATAAGTTCAAAAAGCTCAATAAGGAGAAAGGAAAGGCACAGCCCTTCAGGTAGCTGAAAATGAAAAATCCGAGTCAGGAGAAGATGACGACGAGATGGTCCTCTAAGAGGAAAGGACTCCAAGGAATCTGACGACGAGAAGAGGAAAGGACTCCAAGGAATCTGACGATCACCAAAGAAGAAAAATGACAAGTGTTTTGGTTGTTCAAAATGTGGGTACCACATTAAAGATTGCCCGCAATAACCTCGAGAAGACAACGACAGGATCAGGAAACATATTCGAAGATCGTTCAACAAAAAACCAAAGAAAGAAGCCTTTGTTGCTGCTTGGGGAGACTCAGAACTTAGTGATGATAATCAAACCTCAGACAACGATCTCTCAGGGGATGAAAAGGCTCACCTTTGCCTTGAGGAAGTATGCATTGATGGCTCAAGACAAAAAACGTCAGAATCCGAGGAGAGAGAGAAACAAACTGAGATAAACTACTCTCGACTTAGAGAAGAGTTCAAAAGCTGAACTTCTAGGACTCAAAAAATTTTCCCTTATATTGGTTGATCAACTAGAGTCACTAGAAAATGAAAATAAGGAGCTCTGAAAGAGAATGAAAATAAATTCAGATAAGGATAAGGTAGTAAACTTACGAATGCACTTAAAAAGCTACAAACTGACTATCATGAAATTCTTGCTGTTCATGAGAAAAGAAGCTAGGAAAACAACCTGAAATCGATGAACTGATTACTGCACTTGACAAGAAAGAAAAAAAACACCATTTATAAAGAATACATGATAAACTAGGAAATGATGCTAGACACCCATGTGGAAGAACAATGATCGGCTCGGGTACCCATCGGGAACCCGTCAAAGAGAGTGTTTGCCACCTATGCAGACAACCCGTTCATCACGAAGCCAAATGTTATAGGACACGATTTATGAGGCCATTGGCAACTAAAGAAAAATGGGCTGAAGTGGGTCGTCAAGAATGATCATAGAACAATGTCACTTGGTGGAAATGGGTCCAAATATTCTTGGGACCCTAATCCCACATTACTAACTTCTTAAGTGCAGAATCGTGGGAAGGGATCCCTGCTGGTACATCGACAATGGGGCTTCAAGCATATGACAAGAAGCCAAGGAGCAGTTTCCTTTTGCGACAACAAAAAGGAAAAATCATCGGTGTAGGTAAGGTTGGGTTTTTACTTCAGATATGCATTGATAATGTCAATTTAGTTAATGGATTAAATTCAATTTACTCAGTGTATCTCAAATTTATGACAAGGTAAATCAGTCCACTCTATTCTACACATTGTACAGGGGCGGACCTACGTGGGGTCACGTGGGGTCACGTGACCCCATTAATTTAGAAAGAATATCTAGAAATTTATTTATAGTATCCTATGAATATGAAGAAATGACCCCATTATACTAAATGATTCGATGGTTCACTGGTATGGAGCATTATATAGTTTGCTAAACACCCGGGTTCGAATCCCTCCCAGATCAATTTTTATATTGTTATTGCTCTGCACTTTCTCGCCCTCTGTAATCCAATTCGTAAGCGCACAGCGCACTCCTCCCACCAACTCCCACCTACTAATATATTATCAATTACAAAAATCGAAAAAATATCTTTCTCTTCTGTGCACTCGTCGCCCACTTCCCCGGTTCCCCCCATTCATCAATTTATCGCCCACTTCCCCCTCAATTCTCCATCGTCTTCTCGCCCCCTCCACTTCTCCTTCCCTGTAACAAAGTTCTCTAAAAATTTAAATCTCCATTTTTACATACGAAGAATATTTATCTTCATCAACTTTCTCTAGTGGCAATCAAACAAGGTATAATATTCAACTTCCTTATTTTATTCAGTTTATTTTTCTTCAAGATCTAATAGCTATTTTTCCTAGTTTTGAGATTTTAATTTGCTTCCATGAAACTACAAATTAGAAATCTAAATCCTAGTTCTAATTTCTATTAATTTAAAAAACGCTTGTTATTATGGCACATATATGTTGTATTCATATTTCTTTAATTATAAGTAATTAAGTAGCATTCAGATTTTTATTAGTTAACAAATACCGTTTAAAAGTTTTGTTATTCAACTTCCTTATTTTATTCAGTTTATTTTTCTTCAAGATCTAATAGCTATTTTTCCTAATTTTGAGATTTTAATTTGCTTCCATGAAACTACAAATTAGAAATCTAAATCCTAGTTCTAATTTCTATTAATTTAAAAACGCTTGTTATTATGGCACATATATGTTGTATTCATATTTCTTTAATTATAAGTAATTAAGTAGCATTCGTATTTTTGTTAGTTAACAAATACCGTTTAAAAGTTTTGTTATTCAACTTCCTTATTTTATTCAGTTTATTTTTCTTCAAGATCTAATAGCTATTTTTCCTAATTTCGAGATTTTAATTTTGCTTCCATCAAACTACAAATTAGAAATCTAAATCCTAGTTCTAATTTCTATTAATTTAAAAAACGCTTGTTATTATGGCACATATATGTTGTATTCATATTTCTTTAATTATAAGTAATTAAGTAGCATTCAGATTTTTGTTAGTTAACAATACCGTTTAAAAGTTTTGTTAATATAATGTGGAAAAATTGACTTTTGTATTTATTTATTATTTGTAGCAATAATAATTTGCATGCTAATTATCCATTTTTACATTATAGAAATGTATAGATATTTCAAGCCATCAAACTCTAAATCTCCGGTATGCATCACTCACGAGAAGGTGGAACATGTTGAAGTCAGGTCCGAAATTCTTGATAAAGACGTTTCAAATCCAGTCAGAACAAATTTAGTAGAAGAAATTGTTGAAGACACTCCTCCGTCATTAATACATGAAGTTGATGTTTCTTCCTTGCCAGCTGATCCAGCAGATAGACCATCTATAATGCTTTATCATCCTAATGTACGGGATGAAGTGAGAAGACATTATATTCAAAAAGGTCCGTATCAACCTCGACTTAAGAAGTATCCTCAAACTACTTTCTCTAACAAACAGCGTGCATTTGTTCGTTCATGGTTTGATGAATACCATAATTGGATGGAGTATAGTATTAAGAAAGATGCTTGTTTTGCCTTCCTTGTTACTTGTTCTCTGATGAATTTCCTCACCGTGGAGGAGATACGTATGCAACTAAAGGTTTCAATGATTGGAATAAAAAGATAGATTTGGTATACATGTTGGTGAGCCTTCTACTGTTCATAATCAGTGTTCCAGAATGTGCATTGATCTTATGAATGAAAAACAATCCATCCAGACAGCTTTGGTAAAGCAGACAGCGCAGATCCAGTATGACTACCGAACTCGCTTAAATGCTTCAATCGATATTGCAAGACTGCTTTTGATATCTGGGTTACCTTTCGAGGTCATGATGAAAGTGAGTCGTCAAACAGAAAAGGTAATTTCCTGACTTTCTTGAATTGGTATGCAGAGCGTGATGAGACTGTGGGAGATGCTGTTTTAAGGAATGCCCCCCAAAAAATTTACAAATGACTTCCCCTAAGATTCAGAAAGACATCGTGAAGGCATGTGCTAGTGAAACAGTCAAGAGTATCATAAAGGATATCAATGATGATTACTTTGCAATTTTAGTTGATGAATCTCGAGATGTAGCTCACAAGGAACAAATGGCTCTTGTTTTAAGATACGTTGATAGAAGGGGATTTGTAATGGAGAGATTAATTGGTCTTGTACATGTTGGTCAAACAAGTGCTATGACGTTGAAAGATGCAGTTTATTCCTTGCTTGCTCAACATTCTCTTAGCCCCTACAAAATTCGTGGTCAGTGCTATGATGGGGCAAGTAATATGCAAGGACATTTGAATGGATTAAGGACTTTAATTAAGAGTGATTATAGATCTGCACATAGTGTTCATTGCTTCGCTCATCAACTTCAGTTAACTCTTGTCGCAGTTGCTAGGACTCATGTTGATGTTGAATGGCTATTTGATGTTGTTGGTATGGTCCTGAATGTAATTGGACCTTCATTCAAAAATAGAGATGCACTTCGAGGAAAGCAAGCATCACGGAAAGAAGAAGCTTGTCGCTTGGGTGAACTTGAAACAGGTCAAGGATTGAATCAAGAACTTGGGCTAAACAGACCTGGTGATACTCGTTGGGGTTCTCATTACAAGTCTTTATTGAATGTGATGACTTTTTTTCCATCTTTGGTTGAGGTGATTGTTGATATTGCAATGGATGGCCAATCTTCAAGTGATCGAATGAGGGCACAAGGACTTCTTGGTTCTTTGCATTCTTTCAGATTTATCTTCATGCTGCATCTTATGAAGAAGGTTTTTAGCAATCACAGATGAGTTGAATATTGCTTTGCAAAAAGAGAGCAGATATTGTTAATGCTATGAGTTTACTTGTTACAGCTAAAGGACAATTGCAAAGGATGAGAGAAGATGGTTGGGAAGAGCTCATTTTGAAGGTTACATCTTTTTGTGGTCAACATGATATTGATATACTTGACATGGATGCTATGCATATACATTGGACATGGGGATTCAAATCAAAGCGTAGAGTTGACGATGTGACCAACAAGGATTACTACCGTGTAAGTGTTTTGTATGCAGTTCTTGATATGCAAATCAAGAGCTTAATTCTCATTTTTCAGAGGTCAACACAGAATTATTAATTGGCATGAGTTGCCTGAATCCAGCTGATTCATTTTATAGCTTTGACAAGACAAAGTTGTTGGTTATGGCTCGTCTATATCCAGATGATTTCAATGGTGAAATTGAGATCCACGAGCTTAGTTGCCAGCTTGATAATTTCATCGCAAATATGCGTGAAGATTCTAGATTTACCAACTTGAAGGGAATTAGTGATCTTGCTAGAAAGTTGGTTGAAACAAAACAACATTTGAACTTTTCGCGGGTATTTTTGCTATTGAAGCTTTCATTAATTCTACCCGTCGCTACAACAATTGTTGAAAGGGCATTCTCTGCCATGAAATATATCAAGACTGACTTGCGGAGCAAGATGAATGACGAATTGCTTAATGATGTTTTAATTACTTATGTAGAAAGAGATGTTTTTGAGACCATTAGCAATGAAACTATTATGTGTCATTTTCAAGCAATGAAGACCCGAAGAGGACAAATGTAATTGGATGTTGTATTTTATTTTAAAATTTTTATGCATTTATTAATATTATCAAAAAAGTTATCTTATTAGAAAAAATAGTGACCCCATGGACTTTAGATTCTGGGTCCGCCCCTGCATTGTAGTATAGTAAGTATGAGTGATGGAAAGAAGTTGTTAAGAGGTAAAAGATGGAAAAATGTCTATGTAACAAGTCTTGAGGATATTGACAATCTGAATCTTCCATGCTTAACGGCGTCAATAGATGACTCAACACTATGGCACAAAAGACTAGGGCACGCCAGTATTTCCTTACTAAGAAAACTAGTCAAACATTAGTTTGTTAGAGGTCTCCTTGAGATTAAGAAATCTGAGACCAATCTTTGTGATGCCTGTGTGAGAAGCAAACAAATTAAAACCTCTTTTATTAAAGAACATGGTAAGTACGTCTAAGCCACTCGAACTACTTCGTATGGACTTATGTGGACCAATGAGGGTTAAAAGTTTTGGAGGAAACTGGTTTGTATTTGTTATTGTTGATGATTACTCACGATTTGTATGGACAATCTTTATTACTTCCAAAGACGAAGTCTTTGAGAAATTTCAAGCATTTGAGGACAAATCCAAGTACAACTCAACCTTAAAATCAAGGCCCTACCGTCTAATCATGGGTCAGAATTTGAGAATCAACAATTCATGGGAATGTGTGACAGCCATGGAATCAATCACACATATTCAGCACCAAGAACACCTCAGCAAAATGGGGTGATTGAGCGCATGAACAGAACATTACAAGAAGTAGCTAGAGCCATGCTATTAGGGAGTAATCTTCCTCAAGTCTTTTGGGCTGAAGCTGTGGCAACTACTTGTTACATCACAAATAGAACGCTCATCTGACCAATCCTCAATAAAACACCCTATGAGCTGCTCAAGGTAGAAAACCAAGCATAAGCCATCTCAGAATCTTTGGTTGTAAGTGTTATGTCCATGACAATGGAAAGAACTCTCTAGAAAAGTTTGATAGTGATCTGGCTATATTCCTTGGGTATTCAGATTGAAGCAAGGCATACCAAATCTACAACAAAAGGACACTGAAAGTAGAAGAAAGTGTACATGTGGTCTTTGATGAGGTTGAAAACCACAAGATCACAGAAACTGAAGAGGATGAAACTCTCGGATTTGATCTAGCTAAGCAAGATCACACAGAAAATACCAAAGATGAGTCACCAACTAAGAAATGTCTGCCCAACAGGTCAGCAACTGGTCAGCAACATGACAACGAAGGAAACAATGATGTCGAAGATCCTCTATCACCATCAACTATCCATCAATCTCAAATTCTGTACAAGTATCACCCAATGGAGAACATCATATCTAATATCTCCAAGGGAACTCAAATAAGAAAAAAACTCATGATCTCTTGGCCTTCTCCACAACGGTTTCACTTATTGAACCCAAGAACATCAAAGAAGCCCGAGAAGAATCAGACTGGATTAAAGCAATGCAAGAGAATTGAACCAGTTTGAAAGATGAAAAGTTTGGCATCTTGTGCCTCGTCCCACACATCAAGGAGTACTTGGCATAAAGTGGGTCTTTGGGAACAAACTGAATGTAACGGGAGAAGTCATTAGAAACAAAGCTTGTTTGGTAGCACTAGGATATCGTCAACAAGAAGGGATAGACTTCCAAGAAACCTTTGCCCCAGTTGCAAGGATGGAATCTATTCAACTACTTATTGCATTTTCCGCACATAAGGGAATCAAACTCTTTCAACTTGACATCAAAAGTGTCTTTCTCAACGGGTATGTCAAGGAAGAAGTGTATGTAGAACAACCTCCTAGATTTGAAACTCAAGAAGGGAAAGACATGGTACTTAAGCTTGACAAAACTCTCTATGGGCTCAAACAAGCTCCAAGGTCATGGTATGACCGCGTATCCTCCTATCTATTGAAAAACAATTTCAAAAGAGGTAAAGTTGAAAAAACTTTGTTTGTATACAACAATAAAAGGGATTTCTTGATAGTGCAAGTATATGTTGATGACATAATCTTTGGGGCTTCTAATGAAAACTACTGCAAGAAGTTCGAAGTACTGATGAAAAAAGAATTTGAAATGAGTGACTTGGGGGCATTGAAGTTCTTTCGAGGACTTCAAGTCAAGCAGGATAATGAAGGGACTCTCATATCCTAGCAAAAGTACGTAAAAGATTTACTAAAGAGATTTGGAATGAAGACATGTAAGCCTTTTGATACACCGACGACAGTTGGCACATAGCTAGGTATCACGATGTGACCAACTGGTCGACCAGCGATTGTACAGAGAAATGATTGGTTCTCTACTATACCTAACTGCTAGTAGACCTGACATTATGTATAGTGTTTGCTTGTGTGCCAGGTTTCAAGCAGATCCACGAGAGAGTCATCTCACAGCCGTGAAAAGAATCCTACGTTATCTTAAAGGATCCATGAATCTTGGTCTCTTTTATCCAAAATTCACTACCTGTGACATTGTAAGATATTCAGATGCAGACTATGGTGATTCTATAACTGATCGAAAGAGCACTTCAGGGACAACATTCTTTGTTGGATCATGTTTGATCGCATGTGGATCAAAGAAACAACAAAGTGTGGCAATCTCAACTGCTGAATCTGAATACATAGCTGCGGCAAGTTGTTGTGCTCAACTTTTGTGACTCAAACAACAAATTGGTGATTATGGTGTCAAAACAGGTACGCTACCTATCATGTGTGACAATACTAGCGCTATATCTATCTCCAAAAATCCTGAAATACCCCAAATATTTACTACCTTAATTAATAAGGATTAAATTAAATTATGAGCAATAATTGCTAAAAATATTATTGTATAAACATATAGTCCAAAATGGGCATTAAATTATACATTAAATCTCTAAACAAAGAGAGAACTTTATTAAGGAGAAATCAACTTCAAAAATTAATATCACATGTAACATATTAGTACATGTATCAAATATCACAAATATCACTCAATAAACTATATAAAATATTTTATATACCCAAAACAAATTGTAAGTGCAATATACACTTATATATACACCTTAAAGCAAGATAATAACTTGTGTTACAACTAACACATGAAACAACCACTACTACCTAGTATAAACACATACTATAAACTATATATGCATAAAGTCACATTAAGACAAAAATAATAAAATAAAAAATAGCAGCAGCATGTCGCTGCTAGCTGCTACGTTAAAACAAAAGAAAGATGGGAACACTCATGCACTGCTAGCTGCTACGTTAAAACAAAAGAAAGATAGGAGCACTCATGTACTGCTACTGCTGCTTACTTAAGGGAACAAAAAAAAAGGAAAGGAAACTGCTGCTAAGTACTACCGTAGACAAGAGGAGAAAGGGAGGGAAACAATGAATTTTTTTTTTGTAAAGCAACAAGTACACATCTAGCCCTATTATAATGGTACTTTCTCACAAATATCTATCTTAATCCCTCTCCCATACCCACTCAAATCGACACACTCCCTCCATCCTTCTCCCTCACGATTCCAACCTCCCTCTTAGCTCCCTTCATCTTCTTCCTTCAGCCACAAACTCAAGAAGGCAGCCTCCCATGGTGGCGTAAAACACAAAGCTCAAAACCCTCCATTTTCCTTTTATTTCATACGTCAAACAGCTAGCTAACTCCTCACCCATTTCTACTCTTCATCCAAGGCTCAAAAGCATGTCTTAAAAGCTACTCATTTCGGCAACAACCACAACAAGGAACAAGAAGACTCCATTGGAGTTAAAGTAAGAAAAACCTTCAAAAAACTCATTTTCTCTACACTGTAAATCATGTCCGAAAATTTCAACACCCCTACACCTTCTCCTACCTCACCTTGTACATGGAATGAAGGTGTGTTTGGCTCATTTCCTTGAACCCAAGAGCTGCTCCAAACCATGTCTCAAGTGAAAGTCGAGAGAGGAAAGAATGGGAATCAGTGGATCAAGATTCTCATTAATATGAACGACATTACAAACTTAACAGAGGGAGTGAGCTATTTATACTGAGAGGTGGAGCATTCTAGCTGGCTAACTAACTCAACAATCTAATAAACTACTAACAATACACATTCACTGTCTTATATCCCCCTCAAGCTAAGCAAGAGTATCACGAATGCCTAGCTTGTACTAATGATAACTGAAGCTAGAATGAGGAAGACTTTTAGTAAAAATATCAGCGGGCTGGTCTGCAGATGGCATAAATTTGGGTTACAGTTGCTAGTTAGTGACTTTCTCTCGTAGAAAATGGTAATCCAATCTATATGCTTCGTGTGAACATGTAATACAGGGTTGGCTGTAAGGTACAAGGCACTCTGATTGTCACAGTACATGATTGAGGTTGTTGGTGGTGAAATTCTGAGTTCAGACAGAATGTAGCCAACCCAGGTGAGTTCAGATGCAGCTGCTGCCATAGCTCGATATTTAGCCTCTGTGCTTTACCGAGATACCGTGGGTTGTTTCTTGGATGTCCAGGAAACACAATTTGAGCCAAGAAAAATGCAGAATCCAGTAGTAGATCGCCTAGTTAAAGGACACCCTGCCCAATCTGCGTCTGAGTATGCAACAGGGGTCATTGAACTTTGTGAAATAATGTGAAAGCCTGACTGTAAAGTACCAGAGAGATAACACATAATACGTTTTACAACTTGTAGATGCACTTCTCTTGGTTCTTGCATAAACTGGCAGGTAAGGTTCACAACATGGGTTATATCAGGCCTGGTAAGCGTAACATATTGCAAGGCACCAACAAGGCTACGAAAAGCAGTAGGATCGACCAGAGGAGAATCAGAATCATAAAGATCATGCTTTAGATACAAAGGAGTGCGGGCATGTTTGACATTTTCTAAGTGTGCCTTCTTGAGGAGGTCACGAATATATTTAGACTGAGTCGAAACTAAACCATCATTACTGAAAACAACTTCTATGCTAAGAAAGTACCGCAAAGTACCCAGATCTTTTAGAGCACAACCCTTGCTTAGTTCGCTGATAACTTCTTGCAATAAACTGGATGAGGTGTCTGTTATTATGATATCATCTACATATACTAACAGTAGTATTGAGCCTCTTGAAGAATGCCAATAAATTAAGGTGGTATCTACCCGACTGCATGAGAACCCAATTTAAGACAGTAAAGTACTCAATTTATTGAACCACACCCGTGGAGACCATTTCAGACCATATAGGGATTTCTGTAGAAGACACACAGAGTTTGGTGAGTTGTTGTAACCGGGTGGTTGTTCCATGAATACAGTCTCTTTTAGGTCTCCGTGTAAAAACACGTTTTTCACATCAAGTTGTCTAATTTCCCAATGATTTACAACAGCTAAGGATAGAACAATTCGAATTGTAGCAGTTTTTACCACCGGGCTGAAAGTTTCTTCAAAATCGACGCCTTCTTTTTGATGAAAGCCCTTTGCTACAAGGCGAGCCTTGTAATGTTCAACAGATCCATCTGGGTTATGCTTGATTTTGAAAACCCATTTACAGCCCACGACATTCATGTTTGGACTGCGATCAACCAGAATCCAGGTTTTATTGTGATGCAAAACCTCCATCTCTTCATCCATTGCTATTACCCAGTGCGAGTACTTGAGAGCTTCTTTAACAGACTTGGGATCTTGCTCTTCATTGACTTGAGTGAACAGAGCTGTGTTT
>JAIOTZ010002223.1:0-21716 GCA_023374045.1 Limonium bicolor | reverse complement strand
TTTTGCTCATGTTTCTTAGTTTGTTCATATATACTTAATAAGGTTTTTTATTTTTCTTTTACAGGTTCATTTTACATCCTTAAAGCAAAATTTGCCTATCGGATGCTTGATATTCATGTCTCTTTTTGGACCACAACCACACGATACTTCATTGTAAACACTATTCGGTATTTTAAGGTTATGGTACTAGAGTTTCTGGTATAATTGTAGTATTATAGGGCACTGTTAAGTGTTGTATAATACAAGTGCTAAATATTGATTTGTATTCAAACTGGAGATCTGGTATAAACTTTCTGTTTCATCCTCATTGTCTCCTATAATTAATGTAATATATTCTTTCAGGTCACATTGGATATACTCATTCGGGTCACACTGGATTTAGTTCGGGTTTGGTTCGGTTGGTTTCGGTTTGGGTCACTTCATATTTCGGGTCATATTTGGGTTATAGGTGACTTCGGTTCGGTTGGTTTTGGTTTGGATGACTTCGGTTTGGATGGTTGTGAATCATGGTTTATTCTCAGTTTTACAATAATACGGTTAGGATTGGTTCGGGTTGGTTTGTTTCGGATTTCGGGTCATTTTCAAGTTATATTTTCGGTTGAGAATCGGATTCGGATTTGGATTGGTTCAATTTTTCGGGTTCGGGTCACTTTTACCAGGTCTAGACTAGGATTTTTCTCGTGTTTCTTTGTACAAACGAGCTAATAATAAGAGAGGTTGAGTTATGTCACGCTCAACTAATATGGTATGAATTAATAGCCATGCAAGCGTATGTTGGCACATGGCATACTGAAAAGTTACTAATACAAAATAGCTTTATCTGGTATGTTTTGTGTTGGAGCAAGATATAATCTGAAGTAATGTGAGTTTAGTTATTTAAAAAACCTATAAATAACCAAATTTAAACAATGGAGGTACGGGGAATCAAACCTCGTGCCTCTCGCATGCGAAGCGAGCGCTCTACCATATGAGCTACACCCCCATAAATAATTTATCAGTACAAAAATACAAGTTATTTTTTCAGAAATGAATAATGTTACAATAATGTAAATAAATTGGAGATGCAGGGAATCGAACCCTGTGCCTCTCGCATGCAAAGCGAGTGCTCTACCATATGAGCTACATCCCCATTAGTCATTTTGTTAGTATATGAATGAGTTGTCACTATCCATTAAACAATGACTATAAAAAACATTAATATTTTAGAAGATGTGGGTATTGAATTATATGGGTCTTGTATGAAGTGCAAGCGCTCTACCATAGAAACTTGGACTAGGATTTTTTTCATGTCATGTTTCTTTGTACAAACGAGCTAATAATGAACAAGTGGGATCAAAGAGAGAGGTTGAGTTATGTCATGCTCAGCTAATATGATATGAATTAATAGCCATGCAAGCGTATGTTAGCACACGGCATACTCAAAAGTTACCAATGATACAACATGAGCTACTTCCCCATTGATGATTTTCTTAGTACAAACATAAAGTGTTCAATATTCATAAATCAATAATTATGAAAAAAGTTATTCTTTAAAGATGTAGGGTATTGTGACACTTGTATATAAAATAGCTTTATCTGGTTTGTTTTGTATCGGAGCAAGATATAATCTGAAGTAATGTGAGATTAGTTATTTAAAAAACCTATAAATTACCAAACTTACAATGGAGGTGCAGGGAATCTAACCCCATGCCTCTCGCATGCGAAGCGAGCGCTCTACCGTATGACCTACACCCCTAGAGATAATTTTATAGTACAAAAATACAAGTTATATTTTCATAAAGGATTAATGGTACATAATGTAAAATAAAGTGGAGATGTAGGGAATCAAACCCTATGCCTCTTGCATGCAAAGTGAGCGCTCTACCATATGAGCTACATCCCCATTGATCATTTTATTTAGTATATGAATGAGTTTTCACTATCCATTAAACAATGACTATAAAAAACATTAATATTTTAGAAGATGAGGGTATTGAATTATATGGGTCTTGTGTGAACTGCAAGCGCTTTACCATAGAAACTTGGACTAGGATTTGTTTTCGTGTTTCTTTGTACAAACGAGCTAATATTAAACAAGTGGGATCAAAGAGAGAGGTGGAGTTATGTGACAGTCTAGCCTAATCAGCCCACATGTGTGATATTGTCCGCTTTGGCACGCAAGCCGTACAGATTTGTTCCTGGGGTTTCCTAGCCCAGAACGCGTCACACAAGGAAGAGGTATCCATGCACCTATAAGGCACACTTCGTTCTCCTCTCCAACCGATGTGGGAGGAACACCACGCCGGGTGTTACACTCTACCCCCCTTAGGGAGCCTAGTGCCCTCACGAGCTCACTGGCACACCGACCTGGGTCTGGCTCTGATACTATCTGTGACAGCCCATCCTAATCAGCCCACATGTGTGATATTATCCACTTTGGCACGCAGGCCGCACGGATTTGTTCCTGGGGTTTCCTAGCCCAAAACGCGTCACACAAGGAAGAGGTATCCATGCACCTATAAGGCACACTTCGTTTTCCTCTCCAACCGATGTGGGAGGAACACCAAGCCGGGTGTTACAAGTTATGTCACGCTCAGCTAATATGGTATGGATTAATAGCCATGCAAGCGTATGCTGGCACACAGCACACTCAAAAGTTACTAATGATACAACTAAGGGTGGCAATTCAGGTTGATGGGTCGGGTTGAAGCTCACCCATACCCAACCTGATTAAAATTGTATTGACCCATACACGACCCAAAAATAATCGGGTTACAAACTTTGAGCCCATGCCCAACCCATATAAAATCATTGAACCCAAACCCGACCCATTTAACCCGTTTAAATACAAATACTCTTGTTTTTCTGCAAAATGATCAGTCATCCATAAAAGCATGCACATGACGGTCGTATATTTTGAATCATTATGTGCCATTTTTCCAAATGTCAACATTATGTTAAATAGGTCAATAATCTTAACTCATAGTTGTTATTTGTGCGGATGAAATAGTGTGAACGGTGAAGCTTGTGCGACTAATATTTGACATAGTATTTAGGTTTTCAAACAAATAGTGAATGGCGGATATAGATGGCCTAAAGAATGTATTTGGATTTATAAAATAATTATTTGAGTAGGCCTAAAAAAGTGATAGTATTTTTGTTTGCTATTGTACTAATGGTTATAGAATTAATACGTATCCAAGTAAAATATATACATATTTATTTATTTATTTATAATTAAATTAAGTAAACAGGTCGGGTTGAATTCGGGTTAGGACCCTTACCTATACCCAACCCATATATTTAATAGGTAACCTATATTCGACCCAAAAATTAAATGGGTCAATAATCTTAACCTTTACCCGCTATTTACGGGTTGGCGGGGGTTATTGGGTTGAGTTTGGGTCGGGTTATCGGGTTGGGTAAAAATTGCCACCCCAAGATACAACATGAACTACTTCCCCATTGATGATTTTTTAGTACAAGCATAAAGTGTTCAATATAGATAAATCAGTCATTATGAAAAAAATTATTCTTTAAAGATGTAGGGTATTGTATCACTTGTATACAAAATAGCTTTATCTGGGTTTGTATCGGAGCAAGATATAATCCGAAGTAATGTGAGTTTAGTTATTTAGAGCCATAAATTACAAATTTACAATGGAGGTGCGGGGAATCGAACCCCGTGCCTCTCGCATGCGAAGCGAGCGCTCTACCATATGAGCTACTCCCCCATAGATAATTTATTAGTACAAAAATACAAGTTATTTTTTCAGAAATGAATAATGTTACAATAATGTAAATAAATTGGAGATGCAGGGAATCGAACCCTGTGCCTCTCGCATGCAAAGCGAGCGCTCTACCATATGAGCTACATCCCCATTGGTCATTTTGTTAGTATACGAATGAGTTGTCACTATCCATTAAACAATGACTATAAAAAACATTAATATTTTAGAAGATGTGGGTATTGAATTATATGGGTCTTGTATGAAGTGCAAGCGCTCTACCATAGAAACTTGGACTAGGATTTTTTTCGTGTTTCTTTGTACAAACAAGCTAATAATGAACAAGTGGGATCAAAGAGAGAGGTTGAGTTATGTCACACTCAGCTAATATGGTATCGAGTAATAGCCATGCAAGCGTATGTTGGCACATGACATGCTCAAAAGTTACTAATGATACAACATGAGCTACTTCCCCATTGATGATTTTCTTAGTACAAACATAAAGTGTTCAATATTCGTAAATCAATAATTATGAAAAAAAGTTATTCTTTAAAGATGTAGGGTATTGTGACACTTGTATATAAAATAGCTTTATCTGGTTTGTTTTGTATTGGAGCAAGATATAATCCAAAGTAATGTGAGTTTAGTTATTTAAAAAACCTATAAATTACCAAATTTACAATGGTTGTGCATGGAATCTAACCCCGAGCCTCTCGCATGCGAAGCGAGCGCTCTACCATATGAGCTACACCCCGATAGATAATTTATTAGTACAAAAATACAAGTTATATTTTCATAAAGGATTGATGATACTTAATGTAAAATAAAGTGGAGATGTAGGGAATCGAAGCCTGATCCTCTCGCATGCAAAGCAAGCGCTCTACCATATGAGCTACATCCCCATTGGTCTTTTTATTAGTATACGAATGAGTTGTCACTATCCATTAAACAATGACTATAAAAAACATTAATATTTTAGAAGATGTGGCTATTGAATTATATGGGTGTGGTGTGAAGTGCAAGCGCTCTACCATAGAAACTTGGACTAGGGTTTTTTTCGTGTTTCTTTGTACAAATGAGCTAATATTGAACAAGTGGGATCAAAGAGAGAGGTTGAGTTATGTCACGCTCAGCTAATATGGTGTGGGTTAATAGCCATGCAAGCGTATGTTGGCACACGGCATACTCAAAAATTACTAATGATACAACTTAGGGTGGCAATTCAGGTTGATGGGTCGGGTTGAAGCTCACCCATACCCAATCTGATTAAAATTGTATTGACCAATACCCGACCAAAAAATAATCAGGTTACAAACTTTCAACCCATACCCAACCCATATAAAATCATTGAACCCAAACCCAACCCGTTTAAATACAAATATTCCTGTTTTTTTGTAGAATAATCAGTCATCCATAAAAGCATGCACATGACGTTCATTTAATTTGAATCATTGTGTGCCGTTTTTCCAATTATCAACATTATGTTAAATGGGTCAATAATCTTAACTCATAGTTGTTATTTGTGCGGATGAAATAATGTGAACGATGAAGTTTGTGCGACTAATATTTCATAGTATTTAGGTTTTCAAACAAACGGTGAATGGTGCATATAGATGGCCTAAAGAATGTATTTGGATTTTTAAAATAATTATTTGTATAGGCCTAAAAAAGTGATAGTATTTTGTTTGCTATTGTACTAATGGTTATAGAATTAATACGTATCCAAGTAAAATATATACATATTTATATATTTATTTATAATTAAATTAAGTAAACGGGTCGGGTTGAATTCGGGTTAGGACCCTTCCCGATACCCAACCCATATATTTGGTAGGTAACCCATACCCGACCCAAAAATTAAATGGGTCAATAATCTTAACCTATACCCGCTATTTACGGGTTGGCTTTGGGTCGGGTTATCGGGTTGGGTAAAAATTGCCACCCCTAGATACAACATGAACTACTTCCCCGTTGATGATTTTCTTAGTACAAACATAAAATGTTCAATATTCATAAATCAATAATTATGAAAAAAAATATTCTTTAAAGATGTATGGTATTGTGACACTTGTATATAAAATAGCTTAATCTGGTTTGTTTTGTATTGGAGCAAGATATAATCCGAAGTAATGTGAGTTTAGTTATTTAAAAAACCTATAAATTACCAAAATTTACAATGGAGGTGCGTGGAATCTAACCCCGTGCCTCTCGCATGCGAAGTGAGCGCTCTACCATATGAGCTACACCCCGATAGATAATTTATTAGTACAAACATACAAGTTATATTTTCATAAAGGATTGATGATACTTAATGTAAAATAAAGTGGAGATGCAGGGAATCGAACCCTGTGCCTCTCGCATGCAAAGCGAACGCTCTACCATATGAGCTACATCCCCATTGGTCATTTTATTAGTATACGAATGAGTTGTCACTATCCATTAAACAATTACTATAAAAAAACATTAATATTTTAGAAGATGTGGCTATTGAATTATATGGGTCTTGTGTGAAGTGCAGTGCTCTACCATAGAAACTTGGACTAGGATTTTTTCGTGTTTCTTTGTACAAACGAGCTAATAATGAACAAGTGGGATCAAAAAGTGAGGTTGAGTTATGTCACGCTCAGCTAATATGGTATCGAGTAATAGCCATGCAAGCGTATGTTGGCACATGACATGCTCAAAAGTTACTAATGATACAACTAAAGGTGGCAATTCAGGTTGATGGGTCGGGTTGAAGCTCACCCATACCCAACCTGATTAAAATTGTATTGACCCATACCCGACCCAAAAATAATCAGGTTACAAACTTTCAACCCATACCCAACCCATATAAAATCATTGAACCCAAACCCGACTCGTTTAACCCGTTTAAAAACAAATACTCTTGTTTTTCTGTAGAATGATCAGTCATCCATAAAAGCATGCACATGTCGGTTGTTTATTTCGAGTCATTGTGTGCTGTTTTTCCAAATATCAACATTATGTTAAATGGGTCAATAATCTTAACTCATAGTTGTTTTTTGTGCGGATGAAATAGTGTGAACGGTGAAGTTTGTGCGACTAATATTTGACATAATATTTAGGTTTTCAAACAAACAATGAATGGTGGATATAGATGGCCTAAAGAATGTATTTGGAATTATAAAATAATTATTTGTGTAGGCCTAAAAAGTGATAGTATTTTTGTTTGCTATCGTACTAATGGTTATATAATTAATATGTATCCAAGTAATATATACATATTTATTTATAATTAAATTAAGTAAACAGGTCGGGGTTGAATTCGGGTTATGACCCTTACCCATACCCAACCCATATATTTAATAGTGACCCATACCCGACCCAAAAATTAAATGGGTCAATAATCTTAACCTAACCCGCTATTTACGGGTTGGGTTGGGTCGGGTTATTGGGTTGGGTAAAATTGCCACCCCTGGATACAACATGAACTACTTCCCCATTGATGATTTTCTTAGTACAAAGCGTAAAGTGTTCATATTCATAAATCAATAATTATGAAAAAAATTATTCTTTAAAGTGTAGGGTATTGTATCGTTGTATACAAAATAACTTTGTATATGGTTTGGTTTTGTATTGGAGCAGATACAATCCGAAGTAATGTGAGTTTAGTTATTTAAACATTAAATTACCAAAATTTACAATGGAGGTGCGGGGAATCGAACCCCGTGCCTCTCGCATGCGAAGCGAGCGCTCTACCATATGAGCTACACCCCCATAGATAATTAATTAGTACAAAAATACAAGTATTTTTTCAGAAATGAATAATGATACATAATGTAAAATAATTTGGAGATGCAGGGAATCGAACCCTGTGCCTCTTGCATGCAAAGCGAGCGCTCTACCATATGAGCTACATCCCCAAGTTGTTATTTTTCTACATGTTTTGTTTTAGTGTGAGACATATCATCCACATGACACGGGTTAAGTTTCATGTCCCTGCTCATTCTGAACTCCAAAGTATGGCTGGATAGAAAGGAAAGAGTTTGTTTACTTGCTAGAGGGTTTTCAACATTGTCTTGCTTGCAAAGAGTAATATAATTTTGAGGCCCAAAAATTGTAGTAATACAATTTGACATTTATGAATAATACTATGCATGTGTATCGAGGCAAGCGTGATAGCCGTAAGTACTGTTGTTGATAGCCGTACTAGTTTCATGCTTAAACTTAAAAAAGTATGAAGCATAACTCAATTTTATCAGCTTTGATTCCTTATTTGACTCGCTGTAGCATTGAAACTGGATTAGAGGGCAGGCGATTACAGCTGTTCATCCTCGTGATCGGTTCTCAGGGGGTTCGAGTTCGGACTGGTTTTTTTTTTTTTTGTGATTTCAAATTATAAAATTGTATCTTCTCATTTTTCGAAATGCGGAGAAATATTTTTTTCTAAGAACAAAGCTTCCTGGAAAATGTAATATATGCTTCATTACATTCTTCTATCTTTCCCTTAGCTGTGTGAATTGTTGAGTTGATGAAACTGTTAAGAGAGCAACAATAAGAGCTCATTCATCAGGCATACACACCATGTTGGTAATTACAAACTTCTTCAACCATGATTACTTGCAAGTTTCACCGATAAATCTAGCAGAAGAGCACAGAAAAGATCATTTGACCATAAGCAAGGAAAAGTCAGCAGTGTTACTAAATAAGTACGGTCCGTCGATGAATGAGTGTCATCTGTTCATGACAAATAAGTCCACTAGCAGCGTCTGATCCATCACCAAATTTAATCTGCATCAAATTTAATCTGCATCGTGGGGCCACTAACAAATAATCTGCAGCTCTCGTGTTAAGCTCTATTGAGAACGACCCCTAACAAGTAACAAAAGCACCACCGACAGTGGTGGTTATTTTTGAGTTCAGTCGGACTAACTAGAAAGAAAAGCAAACAGCAGAAAAGAACAGAGGTGAGACTCGAGCAAGCAAAAAATTCAGCCATCCTTAATAATCAGTGCTTGCCCATGTTATGTTATCTTCAACAAAGAACAAGGGAAACGCAGCAGCACATGCTACACACTACAGAACGCATTGTTCTTATGAGTACAAGTAGACAGCAAGCGGGAACAATTCAAAAGAAAGCAATAAAAAACATTATCCTGACAACCATCCATAAATTTTACCATTAATTACCTCATATGCAAAGCAGCTAGGAACAAACTAATTCACAATTTTCATGCGTAAATCCCATAAGGCAGTAACTACGATACATATGCCTAGTTTTCCCCGCAGATTGGTTGACTGTATTTCAAACTGCATGAGGTAGCTGGGAAATAATTATAATCCAGGAGAATAATCCTTGAGAACAGACTTTACACCTACTATACTACTGTACTTGGAAAAACCTCCAACTACGCCTTCCACGTACATCCATAGTATATAATTGTACAGGTAGCTAAGTAGCTGAAAGAGTGAGAAAGGCAGCACAGTGTGGGCAGAGTCTATAATTGAAAACCCACCAGCGGGCCAACCACACAAGACGAATGTATAGTAGTAGTAAATACTAGTATGGATGGATTCTCACTCAAAATAAGTATGGAAGGAAGTATTTTCAGAAAAGTGAAACGGGATTCATACATTTCAAAAACTTTCATTCATTCTTCGGTGCGAATTCAATGCAAGCCGTATGTATAGTACTGCTGAGCTGAGTTGAGCTGAGCTGAGCAAGCATTTATTACTTACCAGTCTAGCTACTACCACAGAGATTTGAATGTCCGGATAATTACCTGATACATGGGGTGAGTAAGTGGTCTTGACCAAATTCACCGCTTCAGACAGTATAAGAGCCAAAATAGCGGTATTATGTACAGTTGATTAACTCCTGAAAAAGAAAACACTTTTTTCTCCTCGAATTCTTGTTGAGAGAGAGGTTGAACTCAAAGCTTCTGCTGCTGTGCTCGTACGTACTTTTTTGACTACCAAACCAGCAAAGACGCAGTTCAAGTCAAGTGCATAATGAATCAAATTTGGTTCCCTTTCAACCAACCTCAAAGTGAGACATCAAAGTAATCCATCCTAGTTGAATGAAAAAGATAGCTCATACAGATACAATTGAGGTTGGTAATTGTCACAAGTAAAGTACTACTACTCCTACTACTCTAGTAGTAGAAGATTACTGTTAGATAACACCTACTCCACTCAAACAAGTTAAAAGACTACCAAAGATCATCTATCTGATGGGAAAAAAGTAGTGGGTCCAAGAATGGCATTGGCACCCCACACCCCTATCAACTGAAATATCTAATGAATAATACTCCTACAGCATGACAAGGGAGGGACCCCCACCACAACCACAACCTACATCCATGAGATTTCAACACCCAATTCCTTATTAGTTGCACTAAAAGATATGCTTTCTTTTTGCTTTTTCTATCACATGTCCTTCCCACCAATCTCAGAAAAAGTGAACAAAAGTCATAATGCCACAAGCATGTAACTTTTATGCGATTTCTGCATGGGATTCCTCGATACTCGACTCTTCAAAAAGGAGAAATCAATGAGGATTCATTTGTGCGTAAGTCATGACCAACACAACCCCACACCTAAAAAGAAGCACCATCAAAAAGATCATGCTAATAACATCTTAACAACGAAGCTAAGTAAAGCATATGACTAAAAAATTACTAACATATACTATATATATAACGAACATAACAACAAGTTCCTCCTTTACACCCAAACTAGCTAGGTAATTAATTCCTACATAAATTAAACAAGAAATTAAATCCATCTTCACAGCTTACAACATGTAATTATTTCTGATATCCTACACCTTGTTTCACTGACCAAATTCTCACTATTGGACC
Organism: Limonium bicolor; assembly: GCA_023374045.1. Classification (NCBI taxonomy): domain Eukaryota; kingdom Viridiplantae; phylum Streptophyta; class Magnoliopsida; order Caryophyllales; family Plumbaginaceae; genus Limonium; species Limonium bicolor. The sequence goes on along the minus strand of JAIOTZ010002223.1, from coordinate 11,185 downwards.
AAAAAACTCACCTCACCGGGCCTTCTTCCTCGACTTAAACGGGAAATTTGAAGGCGGCGACGGTGAAAACTCAAACGGCAAATGTGGAACCTCAGCTTCACCGGTGAGCATACCCACCACTTCTTTCATATTCGGCCGTTTACTGGGTGATCTCTGCAAGCAGAGGAGTGCAATTGTGATACAAAGCAGAACTTGCTCCTTATCCAAAGATTGAATCAACGGATCAACCAGATCCAATAACTTCCCGTTATGAGCCAATTGCCTTGCCCATGATATCAGATTCGCCCTCTCAAACTCCGACAACGGAGAAGCCATCACCTGCAACGGCCTCCTCCCTGAAACAATAACCAAAACCAACACACCGAAACTGTAAACGTCGCATTTCTCGGAAAGTTGGTCACCCCCACCGTACTCTGGTGCTATGTAACATACAGTCCCACGCATACTAGGCGTGCTGCTAATCCCACCGCTTTTAGGTACAAAATTATCACCACTAGCCGCCATCCAATCTTGACTGTTTCTCCGACCACTTCTAAGCTCCCCGCTTAACCCATCCAACCACCAATCTATACTCCCTAGACTTGTCCTGCTCTTCCCTCTCCTCTTTTTTTCTGGAATAACAAAATCATCCTCCCTTTGCCACCACATCTCACTTCCTCCTTTATCGCTCTTTTTCTTCTTCTTCTTCCGAGTCAATTCCTCGCAGAATTCCTCTCTCCACCACTCCCTTGGCTGCTTCCTGCAACTAATTCCATCCTTTTCCTTCTTACTGGAAGAAGGTTCTTCTTCACAGTCCAACTGCGCCCACCAATTAAACCGCTTCCATTGTTTCTTCTTTGGTTCGATTTTCAGCCTCAATGTAGTAGTATTAGTAGCATTTCCACCAACAACATCATTGCCCCGAGTATCAGCTGAGATTGAAGCCGCTCCTCCCGTCGTCGTCGTCCAATCTGTGCTCTTCGGTCTCTCTTTCTTGATCTCTTTCTTGATCCACTCCATCACATAGTCTTTAATCCTCCCAGATTCAGATCCAACCCCTCCACCACTACTCTCCTGTTTCCACCACCAGTACCTTCCCGAATCATCTCTCTTCCTTCCCCCACCAGGATTCGCCGTTATTACCCCTTTCCTATTTCCACTCTCCTCCACACTCACCTTATCAGTGTTGCAACTCTCGGACAAGCAGCTCCCCGCCGTTTCCATTTCCAACTCAGTTGTCACCGCTGTCTCCGGTGATGCACCGTCGTCATCAACCGTCCTCGTTGTACAGCTCTCCGGTGACCTTTCCACCTGAGCATCCTCGACAAATCCAGTGCCACGCTCTCAGTATCTTCCGCTACTGATCCGTTCACCGGATCTTCACCACCACCGCAACCGTGGGTTCTCACACTAACTTCTCCATCCGCACCACCGTCGATTTCTGCAAGGACGAAAGCCGAGCCCCCTTCGTCCTGGCCAACCTTGTCCTCTTCCTCCTCCAAAACCCTCGCTAATCCAAAATCTCCAAGCTTAGCGTTGAATGCACCGTCGAGGAGGACATTGCTCGCCTTCACATCGCCATGGATGACTGGTGTAGGTCCACAGAGTGTGTGCAGAAACCTTAAGGCCTTGGCTATGTCGAGGACGACTGAGAATCGCTTCTTCCACTCCATCAGCTCCTTGCTCTTCTGATCGAGAAGTTTGTCCTGCAAGCTACCATTCTCCATCAGCTCGTAAACTATGAGTTTCCTCAGACCTCTCCTGTCAGACGAGTATCCGAGTATCGAAACCACGAATCGAGACTCGTCGGAGAAGCTCGATCTGGCACTCGCGGCGGCGTTGCTGTTGATCCTGATAGCAACAGCTAGCTCGTTCTGGAATTCTCTTTCGCCCTGGAGGGAGCCGGCGCAGTCCATAACCTTGACAGCGAAGGCTTCACCGGTGGAAGGAACTACTCCGCGGAAGACCGAGCCGAATCCACCTTGGCCGAGCCGATTTGAAGTAGAGAATGAGGAAGTTGAGCGACGAAGGAGGTGGAAAAAAACGACGGAGCTGGCGTTGACATTGGTTCTGCTGGTGGTCGGAAGGTGGACCCGGCGCCGTGCGCTTGCGGGTTAGCTTCGGTAGAGGATGGCGAGGATAAGGAGGACGGAGATGGTGGCGGCAGTGGCGGTCAGGGGGCAACAAGGTGTAAAGGGTTAGGAGCAGCATGATGTCGGTGAAGCAGCATCGGAGGTGCCGCGGGGGCTGGCGGTTGACGCGATGGCATTTGTGTGTGTATGGCGGATTTCGAGCTGGTCGTTGTGGACTCACATGGGAAAGTAGAGCTGGGGTGAGGGAGCGCGTGGATGGGGACGAGACGGGTGAGGAGGAGAAAGATCGAAGAGGGGGTGAGGGAGAGAGTGAAAGCTCTACCTGAAGATGAAGTAAGGAAAATCAGATTGACAGATACTCATAATATTATCGTTTTTCTTTCATCAGCTATCTCAATTTTGAGAAAGGAAGATCTAAATTTAACATATTGTAAATATTTAGGGGTTTTTTTTTAAACTAAATATTTAGGGTTATAGAATATACATATGAAGAAAACAAATTAATCAAATAAACCTTACTATTTTGGTAAAACTACAAAAAATAGGGCCCAACGGTGTCGAGGGTATATAACATTTTATTTCCCAGGGAGTTGAGATCATGTACTGTCTGACACCGACGACGGAAAGGTAACGGAGGTATTATACCGTCAAGTTCTTCTCGCTATTTTTATTTGTGTGCTTTTGTTTGGGCTTTGGATTCTGTTATTTGTTTGCAACGATGCCGGACTTTTTTTTTCAGCTAAGAGAGTATAGAGATGTGGAAATTTCGTTTCTGAAAAATAGTAAATGAAACGGTTTGGATTGAAATTATAGTTGGGTTTATTTTACTAAATTTGTAATCGGCTATGTAACCGTTTGATTTTTTATAAGATCTGTCTACAGAAAACCATCTATATAAAAAAGTAAATAAATTGTAATTTTTTGAAATACTCTAAATTAATTTAAATTAATTTAGGGGATTTCTTTTATTAAATCTTTAATAATATTATTAAGTATTAAATTATTATATGGAATTATGAATGTTATATTAGTATAAGGAATTATGAATATTAAATTATTGTATGGAGTTATAAGTATTAATATTATATGGAATTATTGAAATTATTTTAGGGGATTCCTCCTATTTAACTCTAAAGAATACAATTAAATATTTAATTATTATATATTATTATATAGTATTATGAATTTAATAATAAGATTTATAAGTCAATAAATCTTGGGAAAATTTCTAAACATTCCAAGTATATTATAAAGATTTTAGAAAGAGTTGGAACATTGTTTTGAAACATAAAAGTCAAAATAAAATTATAGAAACCTTAAAGCTTATTAAACCTTGCTAGGGTTGACTTTTTGAGAATGGTCAAACTAGCACATGAAACCTATACCAATAAATAGGTTATAGAAAACCATGAAGATCGATAAAGAATGTCAAAAACGGATCATCCTAGCCAAAGTTATGCTAGATTGAAGTTTAGAGTCAAAACTTTGAGATCTGCCACGTGCAATCACAGGCCGCCCAACACTTAGTCGATTTTCCCCTTGTTTTTCGCCAACAGAAATCAGTATTTTGTCCTAACTTTAGACGGCTATATCTCACTCATCTTTCAATATTTTTCAATGCCGTCTTCTTTGTTGCCTTCTCCCACATTTCCTCTAAACAACCATAACTCACACTAACCCTAACTCATCCTAAATCAACCGGAAATTCGATCCAAAGTAGCCACCCTGCAAAACCGTAACTGCAGTTTCCAGTTTTTCCCTTCGAATCAGGTAACTTTCTAGCCATAACTTCTTCGTTTCTCATCCAAATTTCACGTTCTTTAGCTCGTTTTGAAGAGCTCTAATCCATCTACAACTTTTATGTTGATGACCAAAGCTAATTCCCAACCGTTTGGAAGAGAGAGGTGTCTAAAGTTTCGGATTTGTCATCACATAAAATCATGGACTTTTTCCAGAAAACGCAAGGTAAACTCGTAACTTCTAGCCTCGATTTCTTTCTGTGTGTTGCGAGTTAGGATTAGTTCTTGCTATCATTGTGTAGAGCTAAGTTTCTTCTTTAGATTAAGCCCAAGAACAAAGCCTAACTCGATCTGTACTGAAACTTATAGTGCTTCGAAGTTGGCTACTCGAACAGGCGAGGTTCGAATATTTTTCCAGAACCCGATATTGAATCTCCTCGTTTGTGCAATTCCGGTGAGCTTTTCTTCAAATTATTCCTATGTTGCTAATCAAAATTGCAATACCGGTCTAACCCATGTGTCAATTTCAATTATTATGCATTGTACTAAGAGAATTTGGCAAATTAAGATTCAGAAACCCGCATGAACCCTAACCTCCAAATCGAATTCGAAAACCAGTGAATACTGCATTATAATTGGGGAAATTGGTCTCATTAGAACCGTAATTTAATTTCGGAACCATAAAAACAAGAATCACTTGATTTCGTTCTGTAGATTGGGAGATATTGTCGATTTAGTACTCGACTTCGATTTTGGATTCGATGAAGAACTGGGGCTTCAGCATCCGTCCGATCTGGACTTAAGGAAATGGACGGCCAAGATTAGATCGTGGATAATAAAGATGTTTTAAGTTTATAATGTTTCAGAATTTAACTCTAACTTGTTGAATTAATTTAAATATCTTCCTGAAGGTATTTGGACTTGAAATTTTAACCACAGATTCCTTATTAAATCTAGTGTATTTTGATGTAAATTAATAAGGTTTTGGAATTTTTAAACATAAGTTATGATTTTTGCAAGTTACGGGTTTTCTGGAATTATTTGGCTAAATTAAAAAGATATTTTTATGAAATAAAAATTTTAATAATGTCTAAAATGTTATAGTTACTGTATATTAAGTTTGGGAATTTTTGGGCAATGGTAAATGGTTTTAAAAATTGTGTTTATGAGTTTTTCATAAGAATAACTTATAATATATGGTTTTTAATGTACCAAAAATTAAAGTATGGTTTGTTAATAAACCTTTTAAGCTGGGAAAAATGGAACACTAAATTAACACTTTATAACAGTAAGTTTATAAATGTTTAGGTATTAGTTTTTAATAGAAGTGAAATTATTTACATATATGTATATATACATATTTAAGTGGAAACTTATATAAATCAAGGAATATAATTATTTTTACGTTTTATTTATTATATTATATGGGAGTTAATATTCTTAATTAAAACTAAGGAATATATATATATATATATTTACACATATATGTAAAAGAATAAAATAGTAACTTAGGTTAAATCAAGGAGCTAAATTAATCTACATTTATTAATTATATAATATGGTAGTTAATATACTTAATTGAAACTAAGGGAAATACTTTATTTTATTAACCATATTTTGGATGTAGGTGTGTGTAAAAGTTAATATAAATAATTAAATACAATAAAACTACATAAATAATGTTTTGTACAAATCCTAGTATATATAAATATATACACAGTAAACATAATAAAATTAAATACCTTATAGAAATATAATACGAAGGAATTAATAAGTTAAACTAAACCCCTACATAATACCAATAAAAGAATATTATAGGAGGTGGTATTAAATTATAGTTATGTATTAGGCTTAAGAGTTACCTTTGAGTTTCCAAGGTTTATATATAACCATATTGAAATACATGTATAGTATTATTTGTCAATAACCAGGATGTAAATCTTAAATTGGGATTAAGTAATTAATAAGTTAAAACTTAGGAAAAATTGTGATTTCATAAAATGTTGTACAAATAGATCTTATTCTATAATTAAATAAACAAATGTAATACGTTTACATCTAGATGTTCTTAATATATAAACCATAATAAGATAAGTAAAATACTTTTACATCTAAATGTGAGGTGGATTAGTAAGTCTAGATTTAATTATTTCTTAACATTTATGGTAGTGAAATATAACTTAATGTTTTAAGATAGAATCATTAAAAGGATTATGATATATTCTATATTAAACGATGATTTGGAAATTTATCTAAATAATTATCCTTAAGTTTCTTAGAATTAGATAAGCCATATAAAATACATTTATTACTAATATTCAGGATGTGAGTTTACAATTAAGTGAGGTATTTAGTAGTGAGAATTTATAGGAAGGTTTATAAATGGGAATTTGATACTTAAAATCTTTGAACCTTTTATTAGATAAAACTAAGTTACATAAGATATTATATTGATATACTTTACGGTAAAGGGGAATAATGTTAGGTTATTTGAATATAAAATATGGGAATTTTCATAGTAGATTATCTTATTAAATAATTAACAATTTCCCTTACGAACCCGAATTTGATTCTTTGATAAATTCTACTCTATGTAGATATATTGTCCATCCTAAATACAATAAAGAAAATTTATTTATTAGGTTATTCCTTTGAAACCTCAGGTTTTGTAAAACAATTTAAAACGTATTTAAGACTTAAGTTTATGAAGTTTAGTACAAAGGATTATACATAGTCTATAGAGAGAATGTGTGTAAAAATAAAACATTTAGGAAATTAAATAAGTAAGGATACATAAAAGGTTATATAAACACCTTATTGTATAGGTAATAATAAAACATATAATACCTTGTGATACTAAATGTAAGATTAATTCGTTAAATCTAAGTTAACTATAGTATAGTTATTCTGGATGAGAAGCAATTAACATCTTATGACAAGTTTATTAGATGGTTGTAATTAAAAGTCATTCTGAACTAAAGATGAGATAATTGAGTTTAGCAGTTCAATTAAGTTATAATAAAACACGTCTACAACACTACGATTTCAATATACAAGATGTAGATCTTAATTAAGTTAAGGGAAAGACTTAATCATAATGGGTTATCTAGTAGATATTGTTTGAATACATAATCTTTACATTGTGGGATAGTAGTATAGTATTCTGAGATGAGTCCATCGTAGGTCATAATACAATGTTTATTCTAAATTAAGAATAAAGGTATTGAGCTTAAAATTAATATTGAAATTCTTAGATTTAATTATATAATATAAACACATTTATGATATAAAGGTCTCAAAAGTCTTGAATGTGAGGATTGTGGTTAAATATGAATAAAGTGGTAGGAGTGGACAGTTAGCAGGTGTTAATAAAATACATTCCTTGATCCTACAACCTTGGGCTATACAACCTTCTAAGTAAGTCAAAGGTTATACATAACATTTAAGCGAGGGCTTATAAGATAATTGAGACTTTGGAATAAGAGTAAGGAGTTTATTTAAGCTTAACATAGGCTACAGGTGATTGATGATAGACTACCTTTAATATTCTTCAGAGTACTGTTAATTGTTTGCGCAAGTTGACTAGAACTGCTACAGCGTTAACCAGGTACGATTTCTCGTACTCCGATCTTTTTGCTGATTGACTTGTGGAATGTTTTGGAAAACGCTAACTGACTTTAAGAGGAATTTCTAAAAAGGAAATGGTTGTGTGTCTAACTCAGCTTGTGTGGCTAACTGAGCCTTGGATGTGAAACTCACTTGGGTATTGGTTCCTTCTATTTGGTGCCCCGCTAGACATTGGCTGCTTAGGGTTTACGCTTCTGCACTCTGTAGGACTGAGTGTTTTGGTATTGCTCTGGGTAGTTAGTGATCTAGTGGGAATTTGGAAAAAGGTCAATCTTGGAAATTCTTCTTTTGACTCTGGATATTGTTTCCTCCATGAGCTGGTTCTTGAGGTTTCGACGTGCGCGCGTCTTCAGTGGTAACAGCGAGGGGCTGTATATCCCCTGTCCCAAAAATGGACATGATAGACAGTGAGGGGATGTATATCCCCTATCCCAAAAAGGGACGTGATAGACAGTGAGGGGCTGTATATCCCCTGTCCCCAAAAGGGGACGTGATAAACAGTGAGGGGCTGTATATCCCTTGTCTTAAAAGGACGTGCTTGGCGGTGGGGGCCATCTCTCCCAGTTGAATTATTTCATTCTTGAGTTATTGGTCCTTGGATCTATTTTATCATTCCTAATCCTTTGCAACTATCTGAGTCTTTCTACTCCTAACGGGAATTGGGTTTAACTAAGGAAAAGGACGTTCACTAACACATGATGTGATTTCGTTTCACAAACTTTATCTTTCAGTTGTTACCCTTTGTTCTTATCTTGATATCTTGAATTGGTGATTCGTGAAATGCTTTGTTCCTCTGAGTGTTTTAAGTGTTTGCTTTCAAGCTAATATTTATTTAAGAATTGTTTTATAAGTTTGTTTTTGGAGAATTGTACCAGTTCCATTCCAGGGAACTGACTCACCCCTCCCGGGGTGGGCTGCTTGGTTTCATCTTGCAGGTATAAATTGATTTACAGGTGGCCACAAAGAGCATGAGTGATTGGGATCGGATTAGGTTTATGGAGAGTGAATGTATTTTATTATTGTTATGTTAATGTTAAGTTTTCTCGAAGTTCAGACCGTAACTTAGTTAATTGTAATGGTTGTAATTGGTGGGGTTGGTACCGGGTGTTTGGAGCCCGATGGTCTGTAGCACCTTTAGTTTATTTTCCGCTATTGTTTTATTATTATAGGGGTGTTGCAGAAAGTGGTATCAGAGCGTAGTTACGCTCTGAACCCGAGAAAACAAGCCGAGTGGAATACTTAGATTATAGGTGCACTTAAAACTGGGGAACTGGGGTAGAATTGGGAAGTGAGGATTCCAGTAAGGCACGACTCCTAACCCTTCTTAGATTAGTGAATGATTTCTTTATACACTTTTCTGTTTATGAATGTCTGTAGAGAATGGTGTGTTGTTGTTCTGTTTGAACATTAAACTACAGTAGAAATATAGGTTGGAATATCATCTATCGAGTATGTTAAGTTTTTGGTTGGGATTAATCATATATTAAGCTATTTTCAAAAGCATACTTATGAAGGATACATGGCTAAGAATACAATTCCTTAAGAGCAAGTACACATGCTCCTTGAAATTTTAAAGAATACTTTTGGTTGAAAACAGTATACAAATAGAACTTTAAATAACTAAATTAGTATTGATATTATGTGAAAGTACTTCAACTCCTTTAAAGTTTGAAAATAAATCTCAAGAATTACTTGGTACAAATTGTTGCCTAAAGGTAATGTTTGGATAGATCTTAAGTCTAGAAAATTACTAAGTTAACCAACACTAGTAGCATACACCCGAACCCATAAACCACACTAAAACTCTATGCTAACTTTAGAAAGAAAACACAAAAACCTAACACCCTACGGGAAGTGCCTGGTGCGACGAACTCCTAGGCTGAAAGTAGTGGAGGTGCACACCCACTTCTGGAAGTTTAGGGGCTAGACAAGCCTTGTCATCTAACCGTATATAATCTTCTACGCAGTTGATGGATTGTGTTGAACTTGAGGGGAAGTGGTGGTAAGACGTTACCATCATGGAATCTTGAGCTAGGCATATTTCATTACTAGACACAATGAACAATTCTAAACTTATATATTAAGATCCAGTACTAAATTCATACATGTAAAGAGTTTACCGAGTTAAATCCTTGGTGAAAAATACGTACCTATGGAGTGAAAACACATGAGTAATAATAAACTAAATATTATTGAGCCTTAAATACTTGGAGTATTGAGCGTCTAGTGAAAAAAATTGAGAGTTACTTAAAGATTGGAAATTCTCATGTTTACTTGGAAGTTTAACATTATACATGTATAAAATTTTAGAAGCCACACTAACAGTGATATTTACCAAAAGCCACCATTATCTAAGAGAGTACTAAGATCTAATGATCAGAATAATACTTACATAGAACAAACCCTAAGAAAAATAGTTATCAAGAGTGAGTGAACTTTCACTAGACTAATTCATTTGACTTAAAATTTATATATAGAGTCCCTACCTTGCAAAATAAATTTTAAGATAAAGAAATCAGATTTTGGAGCTACATTATAAGAACTTCCTAAAATTCTGCCTTGGGTGAAATTATGTATATATAATAAGTAAATTTTATGAAGTAAACACTGAATGAATCGTCTAAAATACGATAGTTAATTATAAAAACAATTGAAACTTGAAAAGTCACAGAAAATATTTATTTTATAGAGTTTTAGCATAGGGTTGACTAATAAACCCTTGAAGATGATTTTGGAAGATTATTGAGGATTATTAAATGATCTGAAATATTATTTTAAACTACTCAAATACGTTACACCTGATTTATAGCTTGTTAATATAATTGATATGATAAAATGATCATATAATGACGTATAATTCGTACCGGTCCTAAAATGAAAGGATAAGGATCATAAAATGAAATTTTATAACAGTTAAGAAAATACAAATGCAAAACAATCAAGAGATACAGATATATATATATCGATCGCAGATAAAATCAACGGTGCAATAAAATTTACAACAAGCTGGTTAATAAGGTGTTGAATTCTTTGAATGTGTCGTTAGTAGCGGTACGAGGGCGTATCTTAGCTCTTTTAAGGGGGATATACTGGCATACTATTCCTTCGTCACCTCATCCTGATTATGCCATGTTGCCTTATTAGTAGGATGAGAGGCGTTTGTATGTGCTCGGTTTTTACATTATGACTCAGTATGTGACTTTTGATTTTCACCATGCTATATCTTGGTATATCCTGGTTCAGTTTGATTTTGAGTAATCTTGAGCGGAATGTTGTTATGGAAATGGATGGAAATAAAGGATTGGTTTGGTATGGAATTTCATTGGAATTATTATTGTCTCAGCACACCCGAAGCGGTGTGAGTGCCTATTAGTTGATTTTTAAACTTCGAGGCGAAGTTTCTTTTAAGGGGGATATACTGAAATACCCCTAAATGAATTTAAATTAATTTAGGGGATTTCTTTTATTAAACCTTTAATAATACTATTAAGTATTAAATTATTATATGGAATGAATGTTAAATTAGTATAAGGAATTATGAATATTAAATTATTGTATGGAGTTATGAGTATTAATATTATATGGAATTATGAAATTATTTTAGGGGATTCCTCCTATTTAACTCTAAAGAATATTAAATATTTTTATTATATATTATTATATAGTATTATGAATTTAATAATAATATTTATAAGTCAATAAATCTTGGGAAAATTTCTAAACATTCCAAGTATATTATAAAGATTT
>JAIOTZ010002222.1:0-21732 GCA_023374045.1 Limonium bicolor | reverse complement strand
TCTTGGGAAAAATCATGAGAGATTGATTGAACGGAGTGCGTGAACCACTAAACTCGACCCATCAATGAACACAAGGGCCAATCAAAATCAGCACCCCCAAAACCAAGGGAGTAGTGTGCAAAGAGCTGGTATTTTCTCTTGAATTTCAAGTGAACGTTTTGGACAATCCACTGAGCGACGAGGGCAGATAGAGCGAGTCCATAGTGGTAAAACCATGAGCGACTTGTGCATCTCCTTCAGCACATGGAGAAGCACAATTCATAGCGAGATCAATGTTGATAACAAGACACGAACTGTGATTCATACAAGATCGAGAAGTAGTAAGAGAACAATCATTGACTAATGAAGAATGACGAGGCACTTAGGAATAAAAATCTCCACAAACCAAAAGCTTTGACTGCCCTGTACATAATCCCTTAGTGAGCCCCGCTGACCTTTCACGATAAACCTTTTTTCTGTGAACTCCACAAATGCCAACTCACATACACATACTTACCCGCCCTTGCAATAGAGGGTCACGAAGGAGCCGGAGCCATGGTCTCCCCACCATCTTTCACAAAAGCAGCAAATAGAATGTTTGAGAGACCAGCGAGTCAATGAAACTCCAAAGCCGAAAGCAAAAATTGAAAACCAAATGAGTTAGCGAATGTCTAAGAAAGTCAATGAGCGATACGATTCCAAAGAAAGAAGTAAAGAAGCAAAAAAAATCATACACCAAAAGAAAGGAGAAGAATGGGAAAATCATACACCAAAGAAGGAGAAAATAAGCAAAAGGACCAATGATGTCCCGCCAAAACCAACAAAGGATTCTCAAAGATTGTCTGTCTAATCATTCCACTCATGGCAAAGGTGAAACATGTCCTTTATTGCACAAAAGCTCCACAATTCCCAAATAAATCCCACAGTCCCATGTGACATGCATCATACCCCTCATCCCCGTTACAACCCAATAAAGACCTCTGACTCATAAGTTAATGAGCGTTAACTGAAAGTACCGGATCTGAAACATGAATCATAAGCTTCATACTCGTTATCAACATGTTCCATCATCCCTAAGGGACCATGAGCGGAAGAGTGTGACCTTACCCCACAAGGTCTTTAGAGCGCGAGTGACTCTTTGATTAAACCACCAAATTATGAATAACCTATCCCATTGCAAGTGAGGAATTTGTGAGGATCGGAAAGTCCAGAACCTCGAAAGCAAATTCTCAGGAAAATACTGCTCTAAGCATCGAGAGAATCATCACACCGCTTTGCACACACAGCCAAACTCACGAGAGATTGACCCGCATCCCTCCATGAGAGGAAAGTGATTCACACATTCCAATTCAACAATCACTCAAGGTCGAACCAAAGATGTCTTACATTCGTAAACCTCTTAGTAATAGAGATAGAATCGTACCTTCTCTTCAAAAATTGTCTATGCATTTGCATCTCATCTAGCACTTAGTATTTGCATGTATCATAACCATTCCGCCTTCAACATCCGACTGGTAAGAAATCTACCTAGTCTCGCTGAAAATCGACTTCAGTTGCAGTTGTTGAAGCATAACTTTAGATCAAAAGATGTCAACTGGAACCATCCCAGACCACCATCAAGCTACATCGAACCATCTCGAAGCCATCCTGGGCTATCCTCGAGCAACGTCGAACCAACTAAAGCCATTCAGGCCGTACGAGGACAATTCTGGAGCTATCCACTATCATACTCGAGCTCGCATTGGCGTCTCTCCCAAAGCCAAGCTAGAACCATACGGGAGCCATCATCCGACGTTGAAACCATCCTTGGAACTACACAGGGGTCATCCCAACAGTCCGAGAACAATATGGGAGCCACCTCAAATCCATATCGGAGCCATTTCGTCACCAGGGCCTTGCCTACATAGTTTCGAACTACGTATGGTCTGATCTCAATACGAAATTGAGTACGTAGGCAGCCCGCCCAGGGTGCGACCACCTCAAAGGAAAAATGCCCATGTCTTCCTCGCTATCACCAAATAGAGTCTCGTAGCCCTTCCCGGAGCCATCCCGAGCTATCCTGGAGCCATCATGAGAACCCCGAAGCCATAACCGGGCCAAAGCCATCCATCCATGACCAAGAATTTATCTACCACATCAAAACACGTCAAACACAACACAGTCCACCAATCACATCAGCCCACCATTCGACTCAAAATCTCAATCCAAATCAAAACTCACCAACCATCCCAGAGCCGTTGCTCATAAGGGAATCACAAATCAAACCGGAGCCATCTGATCGCACCGGAGCCATCTGATCACATCAGAGCCATCTGATCATATCGAAGCCATTCGGCCATATCAAAACCCCCGACCAAAGTCGCTCATTCACAAAAAACCATCCATTCAAAAACCAATCACAAGATCATGAAAACAAAAAACTCGAGAGCCATACTGGAGCCATCTCGAACTCTGAAGCCAAGAGTCCTACCAAATCCCGAAACCATAGAGCACATTGGGCCGAGACCACCAAAAACAAGACCAATACATGAGTCCCACACTGACAAAGTCAAGGGCCACATCAACAAAAAGCGTTCGACCATCACATCCCTCATGAAGGAAATAAAAAAGCATCCAATTCCGGATCAATCCGCAACCAGAATCATCCTCAAATCAATCACTCAAAGCGGCGAGTTTTGCACAACTCCTTTAAAGTGTTAGGGGCACTCCTAAGTCCTCGAACTTTCAATCGCATTCTAGGCCCGTCATAAGCCCTAGGACTGGATATCGAGAGGTCCAGTTGAGGCACTCCTAAGCCCTCGTGCACAAACAAGGAGTTTGATTCAATTAATGCATTTGCTAACCAAGTCATATCTTATTTCATTTGCACATGGGAATCCTTTCACGGGTACCACAAAATCACTCATAACATTCAATCAGTTGCTTCACTCAAGCTTGTAACATAATCCTCATTCCACTCAGACGCCCTTTCACTCGCAAAACTCTTTTACTATTCAATTAACCACTTGTGTTTCAGACCTGCTAGGCAGCTATTACGCTACTAGTACGGTCCCAACACTTTTCCTCCATTAGGCAGCTATTACGCTACTAGTGCAAGATCGTTTCACATCCTCCTACTAGGCAGCTATTACGCTACTAGTACGGTCCCAACACTTTTCCTCCACTAGGCAGCTATTACGCTACTAGTGCAAGATCGTATCACACCCTCCTACTAGGCAGCTATTACGCTACTAGTACGGTCCCAACACTTTCCTCCACTAGGCAGCTATTACGCTACTAGTGCAAGATCGTTTCACATCCTCCTACTAGGCAGCTATTACGCTACTAGTACGGTCCCAACACTTTTCCTCCACTAGGCAGCTATTACGCTACTAGTGCAAGATCGTATCACATCCTCCTACTAGGCAGCTATTACGCTACTAGTACGGTCCCAACACTTTTCCTCCACTAGGCAGCTATTACGCTACTAGTGCAAGATCGTTTCACATCCTCCTACTAGGCAGCTATTACGCTACTAGTACGGTCCCAACACTTTTCCTCCACTAGGCAGCTATTACGCTACTAGTGCAAGATCGTTTCACATCCTCCTACTAGGCAGCTATTACGCTACTAGTACGGTCCCAACACTTTTCCTCCACTAGGCAGCTATTACGCTACTAGTGCAAGATCGTATCACACCCTCCTACTAGGCAGCTATTACGCTACTAGTACGGTCCCAACACTGTTCCTCCACTAGGCAGCTATTACGCTACTAGAGCGAGATCGTTTCACATCCACCTGCTGGGCAGCTATTACGCTACTAGTACGTCACACAATGTTAGTATTATAGGCTCGTCATAAGTCCTATAACTAGATGTCAAGAGGTCTAGTTGAGGCGCTCCTAAGTCCTCGTACTTTCAATCGCATTCTAGGCCCGTCACAAGTCCTAGAGCTAGATGTCAAGAGGTCTAGTTGAGGCTCGTCATAAGTCCTCGTGCACCTAAATCAACCTTATTGTTAGTATCCTAGGCTCATCATAAGTCATAGAGTTAGATGTCAAGAGGTCTAACTGAGGCTCGTCATAAGTCCTCGTACGTTCGATCGTATTCATACACTCACGGTCGCATCCCTATGCACCGCTAACCATTGTGAGAATTTTTGGCGCCCCGTCAACCTTGATCCAATTCTACAAGGGCTTGTAGAATTGAATCAAGGGGAGCCATCTGTAGATAACAAAAATTCTCACCCCATAAAGCAAATTTCGAAATAATAAGAGGGGTCGTCGCCTTTCTTTTTCAAAACGTATTAGCGTGCGTGCCATAACGAAACCGTCATTTTATAACCTTTTTCAAAGCATTTCATAAAAACGCGATTTTCCAAAAAATGAATTTTCAAACAATAATCCGGTTTTAAACCCATTCATTTTGGTTTTATTTACTTATCTTATTATTTACATTCCATAATTTCATGCCATTAGATTAGCCTTCTCTTTTTTCCTTGTATACTTTCTTTTAAACTCGTAGCATTTTTAGAGGAATTATCTAGTTGAAATTAGGGCTCTTGTATTGTTTCTCCATAAACCTACTGAAATTCGTCATAGCTCAAGTGGTCAAGGTATGATGGGCATTGCTGGAAGACCTAAGTTCAAGCAGAGCAAAAACTAGTTGTTTTTATTTTTCCTGCCCAAACTCCTTTCTTTTCATTCTAAAACAATACAGAACGGTGGGCGTGACTCTTGAGGGAGCCGACCTGAACATCCGCCTGCTTCATTCCCCTCACTACCGGTAATGTCGCATGCCCAAACAGCAAAAACGAGGACCTCCACTTCTCCCCTGACTTCTTTATCAATTTTCTGACCATCCACATGAGTCTGGGTAAACCGATTTAAAAAAAAAAAGAGCAAGCACAACAGCATGGGCTTGAATTCTCGAAGAAGCCGATGCATCCCTCCCAGAAATTCCCAGCGCGTTTTGGTTTCCTCGATATTCAAGCAAGTGGCAGCGCCCTTAAAACTCCCGTCTCTTCTTCATCTTGCGGGGGGAATCGACAGGAAGACGATCCTCTACCTTCGAATCACTACCTCCACCCGCACCGCAACTCTCATTTCTGTTCTCCTTCAATCGATATCCATCTTCAATAGAAGCTACATCCGTCCTAGCCGCAGTAATTCGAGATTCCTCTTCCGGCGGTTTTGTTTCTTGTACTCATAGACACGGTAAGTGGTGCCTCGTCTTTTTCCTTCTTGCTCTCTTTCTCTAAAAATACGATTTCGGATATCCCCTTCTTCCTCGAATCGTCACACCAGAGAAACCCAACAGAGGGGAATGGTTTATATAATGGCTTCATCAAAAACGATTCGATGCGGGTGTTGTGTCCTTCTGCTAGTTTTCGTTTCCATTTCGAGCTTCCGTATTTCCTGGTAATTACTCTGTCAGGAGAATCGAAGTGTGTTGATTTAGAAGGAAATGCCTAGTGTTTACTGCCGGGAGATATTCTCGACTTTGTTGACTGGGAATACCTCCCATTTGTGTCTGGTCATTCTGTTCTGATTCACTCTCGGTTTCTTCATAGCTCTCTGTCTGCTGCACTTTGTTCTTCAACTCGGTTGCTTTCTTGAATAATCAGTATGAGCTTGCTAGCCATACAAGTACGATCGAAATGACTCAGGAACAACCATAAGTCTTGGTGATTCAGTAACCCACGAGGGAAAGCGCCTCACCCTCATTATTCAGTAACATTGGTGGGATTTGTATGCACTATTGTTGTCTGTTACCGAGGTCGATTTGTGATTTCTAATGCTTGCTTAATGCTCACTTCTTCCTTTGCTGCTATTACTTCACTTCTTGTTCGCTATCTGTTCATATACTGTTGCAAGAATAACTTGTGAAGGAAAGTATACTGGTCCATTCCAGTCTTGAACTTGGTTTATTTAGCCCCTAATCTCACCTTGCGATTACTGGGCAAGTCATCTCTGCCATTGTATTTATGCCTGAGCCACGATAGACTTGTGCAGCAGTCCTATAGTTTACTTCGCTTATGCCGGATACTAATGATCGAATGCTTTCCTCTTCTGCGGAGGAGTTGAGTCCCATCCCCCCTCAGTGGCTTGACAGGTTAATGTTTGGCATTCAGAGACTCACTTTCACTTCCTTGGTGTACCTGTTGAACTAACATACCGTTTAGTCTTTGATGTTTTGAAATTGCAGGGAATCACATGTGCCCCTTTGGTATTAATATATATCCCTTGTTATTTGTTAAACTCAGAATGAGCAAACTGTCAGTCGGCACATGATATTCATCTCTTCATTTTTTTTTCTGTTGTACATTCAGTTATAGACTAACCTACCTTCCTAACTTGTGACTGCATTTTTCTGTTTTGTTTGTTCTCCTTACAGAAAGAAAACTGCTCTCTGTCCTGGTATTCCATTCTGAACTGAAAACTTGTTAAATTCTGATGCTAATGTATTCGTATAGTGAAAATCATGTCTATTTCTTGTTGGACTCGCTCTCTGTTTCTTCTTTGAGAAAAGAGACTCCACTGCACATCTATATTTTTTTGTTAAGCTGAATCCATGCGAGCATGTTTCTTGTTAGCCTCATTCACTTTCGTCTGATATCTCCCGTTCATGTTTTCCCGTAAGTGATTGCTGATTGTGAAACAGATAGGAGAACCGGCCCTTAGTCTAACTTATTCATGCTTTATAGCCTTTATCTCTGGGATAAAAAATCTCTTTTAGATCAGACATTCTGTTCGAATGTGAATTAGCCAAAAAAGAGGGGGTAAGACATGGAAGTATTAAGGAAATCCCTGAACTTAAACTTACGTTTTTGTTTTTGTTCAATCTTGCTGGCTGTAATTTCAACCAAAGTACCGAGTAAGCAATAAAATACAAACAGAGGAAAAGAATAATAAAAAGAGAGAGAGGGTTAACATGTTGGCTCGGATGAATGTAGGATGAGTGAGCGTTGTGTCGGGATTTGGACTCCTTTTATAAAGTTGAATTGGAAGGCAAATAAAGTGTCAGATTAATTAGCAATCCAGGCTTTAGGAATCAATGTAAACATTCGAGATGTTGTCATTAAAATTCATGTTATGTTTGCTTGTTGTTTACTTGCAGTTTCAAATTCATAATTATATGTATTATATGTTGATATTGTATAGTTTAGTTCGGCAATTGTTGGACCTAGTCCAATATAGAGGCCCAAAAAACATAGGAAGCCCTAGTCAGCCCATAGGTCATCCCTTTTAGAAAAGCTCTAGGTTTGGGTATCCTCAATGCATACGGGTCCTAGACACGGTCCATTTGAGGAATACCCGTTTCCTTTAAGATTTTCCAAATAATCCCTTAATTTCAGAATAAAATGTACAATCAACAAAAATCCAATCCATTTGTGAATCCAAGTAAATTTCATTCGGATATAACTTAAGCCCGCTAGCTCCTAATAGTTTCAAACAAATCTTTCAATCAGCCCATCTTAGAAATCTGATTTCGAAGCCCAACTCCCAAACCTGGGCCCAATTCCACCAAGCCCATCCGGCCCACTAAGCCCATTAATTAAGCCCATCCGGCCCACTAAGCCCATCCAGCCCATTCAGCCCACTAAGCCCACTCGGCGCATTAAGCCCATTCGGCCCACTAAGCCCATCCGGCCCACTAAGCCCATCCGGCCCAAAGCCTCGGCCCAATTCAAAGCCCGACCCAATTCAAAGCCCGGCCCAAATCTACCCAAGGCCCAAATCAAATCAGCCCAAGCCCACAAAGAACCAACCAAGCCCACAAAAATCAAACCGAACCCACAAAAATAAAAAAAGTCCACAAGAATCAAACCAAGACCAAAACGTTGACTTTGACCCAACCCGTTTTCCAAGCCGGATTCAATTAAATCCAATTCAAACTCAATCCCATTCGAACCCAAATTGTAGATTCCATCCAAACATCAAAAATCCAAAAACATTCCTCGTTACTTTGTTCAAAAATCCTGAAAATCTCTTTTCTCAAAATTTTTGAACAATCATTTTATTCAAATTTCATCAAGTTTCAAAAGAAACCATTTAGTGGAATTTTAAAGGAAAAACTCTTCTCACATCACAGAAAACTCTTCTCAAATGCAGAAAGTTCTTCTCACATATACAGAAAGTTTTCTCCTAAAAACATTTCTCAAAATCAGTGTTTCTTCATCAAGAATTCCGAACAACTTTTAAAGTTTTCCAACTTGAATTTCAAACTCAAAACTAAACCGTTTT
This sequence comes from Limonium bicolor, assembly GCA_023374045.1. Taxonomy (NCBI): domain Eukaryota; kingdom Viridiplantae; phylum Streptophyta; class Magnoliopsida; order Caryophyllales; family Plumbaginaceae; genus Limonium; species Limonium bicolor. The sequence goes on along the minus strand of JAIOTZ010002222.1, from coordinate 13,529 downwards.
CAGGGAACATGAGATGTCTAACATTTTCAAAACGTTTTCTCCCTAGTTAGACATCACTTGTCTTCCTTCCAAAATAAAAATCCGAGGCGGGGCACTGGGGTCGTCACATCCCTTGTCGCAGTCTGGACTTCTTTAGGCAGGGCATTAGGGTGACTAACATCCCCTAATTGCAGCCTAGATTTTTACGAGGCGGGGTGCTAGGGATGTGACTGCCTTCCTAGTCGCAGCCGGGATTTCAGAATCGTCTAACTCTCTTCCACTCGATTTCAATATTTCCAGTTTTTAACGTTTTAAAACCCGGGAGTTAGAGACGTTAGGGTTCGACCGAGAACATCTCATTCATGGGTGTTTCTCTCTGAATCCTATTTTGACATAAATTCATTGCCCCATCTTTCGAGCCTCGGCACTTACCATTCATTAAGTGTCGTGTTGGAGGGGTACATAGGGTAATCCCTCGGGATTACCCACCCTTTTACAATAAAATGATTTTCCTCAATCGCTTTTAAAATCTCAAATCCAAAAAACCCAGGATCTTTACCCAAACTTCAATTGCCTCATACACTCAGATCATTATCCAAACCCAAATCATTCAAACTCCAAATCATTCCAAACTCAAATCCTCTTACAAATTCCAACTTCATTCAAACTTCTAAAGTCTCACAGACCCGAGCGTCTCATAGACTCGAACATCTCATGGACTCGAATGTCTCACAGACCCGAGTGTCTCACAGACTCAATCATTCTGAGATTTCAATGTCTCACAGACCTAGGCTCTCACAGACTCTAATCTCCCAAAACCCGAAACTTCTTGAAACTTCGAACCCTTCTAAATCTCACACTACAAATATCTTCAAGCTCCACAAAACAAAAAAACCTGAACTACGTAGGTCTGATCTCAACAGGAAGTTGAGTACGTAGGCAACCCACACAGGGTGCGACCCAACATCAAACAATGCCTTTTTTCACTCAACCACCTCACCTCCAAACAACCCCGTATCGTCTCACAGACCCAAGTCTCACAGACTTTGTTATCTCCAATGATTCGAATGTCTCACAGACCGGAACATCTCACAGACCCGAGCGTCTCACAGATTCGAGCGTCTCACAGACTTCGACGTCTCAAGGTTTCAAGCGTCTCACAGACTACTCCCTCAAACCCGAAACTTCAAACACCTCCAAAAAAAAAACGTGAACTACGTAAGGTCTGATCTCAACAGGGAGTTGAGTACGTAGGCAGCCCATCTAGGGTGCGACCCCATTCCAATCAAAAAACCCTTTTCCCCTCTAAAGGTGGCTCTTATATCTCTCAGAACACTCAAATCTTCTTCGGCTCCCACAAACTTCAAACCATCAGACTTCAAGTCTTGTCTATTCATTCAGTCCCACTTTCCCAAATCTTCATTCTATACTCCTCCAAATTCCCCAATTCCCTCTTAGGCGCTGGTTTGGCAGAAAAGCTCGCCTCATCCACTCTCTCTTATCATCCTAATCCTATCCTTGGCTTTTAATTTAATCTCTCTAAAAAGGTTTTGAAAGAAGGTAATCCCGACAATTGGAGACCGAGGTTTCCTCGGGCACCAATCCAAGGTTGTGGTCATTGCCACTTCCAAGGGGTGTAACCCAGTACGAACCCACATAGAATCTCTGATCTGACCAGATAATCCTATCCATAGGCAACAAATTCAGAGTCAACCAACGGTTCTTAGAACCCTCATTCCCTTCCTCCTAGTTCCTTAGGTCAAACTAGGTGGCGACTCTAGTCAATTCCACCCTTAGGGCATAAGTCCACGTGGAGCCCATTGAGAGCCGGTGTAGTGCTCACTTGCACTCCCCTTTATGCTTTCTGGGAAAGACGGACGACTTAGTAGGTATTTGAGGGATGCCACGAATACGGGTTTTCACCCTCCCAGAATGGCAAATTCCTAGGATCTAGACTTCTTAGTTAGACCATTTTTAGATAGACCCCCCCTCATACCGAAAATCACCCTCCACAGTTAGCAATGTGAACAAGATGCTGCTTCTTTTTTTGAGCAGTGCACGCCATTATCTCGAACAGCAACAGACCACGATACCGACAACGTCACTCTGCATTCTCTTCTTTTCGCAACTGAAAAAAAAGGAAGGAACAGAAGGAAATGGCAACATGCTCCCCATCGAAAACAATAACACTGTCGTCATTCCCTTCTCAGCCCCATTGATGACAGCAACGACAATGCCAAGCAAACAGCAGTAGCATCAACCGGGAACGAGTGTGTACAGCATCGTCTTCATTCTTTTTCTTATCGCCGTGAACAGCAACAGACAACGACATCTCTTCTTTCCTTCCTGCAAGTTCACGCCAGCTAGCCCCATCTTTTCTCACCTACAAACCAGCTCTACAAATCCAGAACAGACCTTGCAACTTCCCTTGAATTCTGGCGAATGGTAAGACCTTTCTTCTCTTATTGTGCCCTTCGAATCCTCCTGGTGCCCCTGGTTGGAGATGCTCCTGTAATGTTCACCACCCTTTAAGTATTCATCTGAAAACTTAAGCTTTTTCATTCCTCTATGTGCATGTCGATGAATACTTAAGATTTTCCATTCCTCTATGTGCATGTCCGAGAGTGGTTGTTCCTTCTCCTGAAAAACCTGGAGCGAGTTGACACAAAACAGCAAGTTAAACCGGTAACTAACTCTCGTTCTCCATGCCTTAATTTTCTTGTTCGTAAACCTTCAGCTTCTAACTCCCATTCCTCTCCATTTTTCATGCGTAACACTCTTGAGAAATGCCCGTTGGAAGCGTGCTGAGAATCCTCAAGAAAACCCGCGGCATACCTTCTTGATTTCCAGTGCAAGGTAATGCTCCCGACTGTCTTTTTCAATTATGTTTCCCTCTGTTCGTTTCTGCCGAAAACTCTTGCTCCAGTTCCTCAGATCTTCTTCTATTCACACGCAAGTACCTCACATTGCTACTACCGGTAGAACCTCTAGAATTCAGGACAAAAAAAATCCTCGCCAAGGCTGTTGAAGGTGAGAGCAAGAAACCGGTAATGTATACCGTTTTAAATGCCTTTCATCCTCTCTGTTTGTTATCCGAGAATGGAGTGTTGACTTCCTTTTATTTAGCTTTCCATCAACTGAATGTGCTATGCAAGTGCTCCAGCTAATGTACTAGTTCTAGAGCAACAACCGGCCTGAAGTATCTTCAAAAACTAACCACGGTAACTCCTCTAGAAACTTGTGCATGTCCGGTAAACTTAGCTAACCTCTCGGTAAAACAAGAGCAACCGACCTGGAAATTCCTATGAGTTGTAAGTTAATGTGCTGTGATCTAGTAAATTAGGCAGCGGCTTCAATTTCTTAAGTTCCTGCAATAGTAATGTCGAAAACATGTAAAATTAATCCAAGGGAAAGAGCTAGTAAGGACTAAGGAAAATCTGTTTGTATCAGCAAAGAAAACTAATACATTTAGGCTGGAACCTTGTATTTCTCAGTGTCCAATACGTATGGTATTGCCTAGGATAATGGCTAGAAAATTCTGGGAATTGAGCAACCAATGTATCCAGTTATTGCAGGATTAAACAACTGGCTAAATGGTTCAGAATATTCTGTACAAATCAGCCAACAAAAACCAATGCAGAAATGAGTTTAAATTCTGCAACTGTTCTTCTCTGTATAATCGAATTCAGAAAACACATTAAAGGTTGTAGTGCTGGATGTTAAGCTTAAAAGACTTGCTAACACACTTACCTAAGTAGTAAACAATCTAGTAGTGTTAGGAAAACCAGCTAGCATATTAAAAGAGAAGTTATAAGTAGAAGTGATCACGAGTTAGATTTCAGTTCCTGCAACTTTTGGTTTTCTGTATACTAACTTTTCAGAGGTAATATAAAGATGGTATTGGATTAATGATCAACTTAAAAACTTTCTAACACATTAGACTAAGTGTTAATAAGCCTAGAATGTTACAGAAACCAGGTAACCCATTAAAAAGAGAAAGAAAAAAGAAGTAGAGTGCAGAAACTTAGTTTCAGTTTTCTGCAGTTTTTCAGTTCTGTATAGAGAAGTTTCTGAGGTGTTATCAATGTTGTTTTGGGTTGTATTTAAGTTCAAAACCTTAAAAACACTTAACTAAGAGGTTAACACTTTGGGGGATTAGAAGACAGATAAGTAACCTAAAAGAGGGACTGAAGAGGAGACACATAGAATCCTGTTTTCAGTTGCTTGCAGGTTTTACGTTTCAGTATAAGGAAGTTTTAGAAATGTTATCAGTATTGAGCTGGCTTAATTCTTGGTTTAAAACCTTGCTGGAACATCTAACTAAGTGGGTAAATACTTTGGGGAAAAATGGAAGTTAGCTTAATTAACTAAAAGAGAGGTTAAAGAGGAGATATAGGAATTAACCTTTTCAGTTTCTTGCAGTGTAACAATTCGGTATAATGAACTTTCAGAAGCGTTAATAGTGTTATTTTGGGTTTTTTTGAGTTAAAACCTTCCTAATACACGTAGCTAGTTGAGTAAAAACTTTGGGTGGAATTGGAGATAGGTTAATGAACAAAAGAAAAAGTGAGAAGAAGAGATATACAAATTGTGTTTTCAGATTCTCTGTAAATTGCTGTTTCTGTATAACTGTAATACAGATGGTATAAGAGTGTTGAAATGGTCTGGAAATGAACTTAAAACCTTGCTAATACATTACCTAAGAGTGTAATCACTTTGGGAAAAATTAGAAATCAATTTAATGCATTAAAAGAGATGTTGGAATGGAGTATGCACAGATTTGATGTTCAGTTTTCTGAAACATGTGTCTCCATATGATCAATATCTAGAGGTGTTAAAAGTGTGGTGTTGGTTTAATAATGAACCTAAATCATTGCTAGTACATTTATCTAAGTTGGTAAAAACACTTTGGGAGAGTTAGACATCAGTTTGGTACATTAAAAGTACAGTGGAAAAAGGTATACACGGAAACGTGTGTTTCAGGATCTGTAACTTTTGGCTTCTGTATAAACAAGTTTCGGAGGTGTTTTAAAGGTTGTATTGTTTTGATAATGGGTTTAAAACATTGCTAACACACTTAGGTAAGGAGGAATACACTCTGGGAAAATTAAAAACCAATCTTGGTAACTTAGAAAGGGAGTTGAAGTAGTGGTGTCCGAGTTTGTGTTTTCAGGTTCTGTTTTGTCGGTTCTGTTTTGAGTCTTTGTAAAAGTGGATACAACATAGGTACATGAGACAAGATAGCATAGTAATGAACCTAAGATAATGATAAGTTACTAGACTATGTTGGAACAAACCCTAGGAAGGTTAGAAGTTAATTATAATAAGTTAAATGAGTAAATGTGTGGAGTTGTAGAACCTGGAAAGAATGAAGGGTGAGTACTTGTGTGAATATTCAAGATTAAGTAAACAAAAGAAATAAGGAATTGTATGAACTTTAATACACGACCATATAAAGCTAATACCCCCACGTTACGAATTTAGGGACGTAGCGAGTGGTCGTGTGGGAGAATTCTAGCTCGGGGGAGATAACTTCTACAGTCTTGAGGTATGGATATGTGTGGTCCGTATGTTGCCGTGTTACACGGCTTGTTTGTTGTGTGCCTTGTTTGACAATGACCATAAGACTAAAGCGTGAAATTGGATTTCTTGTTGTGACTTGCTTATATGCTTTTTATATCATTGTTGCATATTACTTGCACGCACACAGTAGTTTAGTCCCTTTCTCGTTTATGGAACTTTGAGATGAAACACAACGAACTATGTAAACAAAGGAACTACATAAAGGGATAACAATCTTTAACTATAGAGGACCCCTAATGACACCCACTATGGTGTCGAGATTATAATGATAATGGAAAGTGAAATACCATCTGGTGGAACATGAGGATAACCCGGGAAGACAACATCTCGGGCTGGCGGTATGGAAGCTCGGGAGTTGGTATCTGCATCAGATCCTTCAACCGACTATTGTGGAGCACATCCTGAAGTCTAGAGGTGACCTCGCTTTCTCGACCCTTGGCGTCAGAAATGGAGGATTGGCATTTGGTGGAGCATTATCCTGGAGTCTAGAGGTGACTCCGCTTTCTCGATGTATGACGCTGGGAATGGAGGAATTTGCTATGGAGGAGACGTCCTCCAACGTGCGGTGATAAGAGAATTCACAAGTAATCCTTAAAGAAACAAGGAAAGATTGGCACCTACATGATAGGTCACGGGATCTAAAACTATATCCCCAGACCTGGTGCAAGGAAAGAGAAAGAAAATACATACTATTGAAACAAGGGAAAAGAAAGGAAAACACATAACGCTTGAATGATCCCATAGCGAGGATCAGCGGTATAATATACCTATGCATACGTCTTATTATTTACATGATTGCTGTTGCTATACTAGCATCTTGTTGTGCTTGGTTGTGTGTTTGATGTTGCTATGATGCCAGCATGTTATGCTTGGTGTTTGTTGATATTGCTATGCTACCTTTAAGTGTGCAAGATATCATGATGTGTGTGGTGTGCTTTACTGCTTATTATAGCAGGTAAATTGGACTTAATAATATTCGACCAAGTAGTCGTGTAGCCCGGCAACATACGGGCTACACATATTCATACTCAGCGTAGTTTGCTGAGTCCTTTATAACCCAATTTTTACAGGTATTGTGCCGGACGATAACGGAGCGTAGGCGGGATGGCTACCATGGGGGTAGTCCATCAGGGCATAACTTTTGAGTTGTAGTAGCATGTTAATGTATGGTTGTTACTAAACCCGAGATGTAATTTTCAGTTTATAAATGGGTTATGATGTGTAGACCCTCGGTATTTGGGAATTGTAATTTTATGTTGTATATGAGTTTTTGGTTGAGGGCTGTTTCCAATCATGTAGACCGTAACTTGGTGTTGGTAATGTGGTCTGTCAACCATGTGGGTGGTTGGCATCTGTAGCACCCGGATGGAGTTGTGAATCCGCTTCTTAGACTTATCGTGATATCGTTTGGCGCATTGTTCGTACTGTTGCTTGGTTATCGGGGGTGTTACAGAAAGTGGTATCAGAGCGTAGTTACGCTCTGATGACTGGAACAGAGAAGTACCGAGTATAGGAAAACTTAAAAATTAGGAAAGCGGGTTAAGGGTTGTGGGTAGTACGTAAGGCGCGTTAGTTAGGGTTCTTCCCCAGTAATGACTGGATACCTAACAAACACCTACCTCCAACCTTCACATCCTTAATTGTCTCGTAAATTCAGGGAAAGAACGCTAGAGAGGTAGAACCTCCTCTTACTCGGGGAAACCCGATCTGGCATCCACTTAATGTTATACATTAACCCGTGAAGAAAAACTATACTATACAATAGCCCAAGAATCGAAGCTCTGACTGGGGCGTGAAGTTCAAAGACGCTGCCAAAGGAACAATACCCATAGAGGGACCAATTTTAGCGACAACTTGGGTCGACATGCTTAGCAGTCGATAGGACCCTACCTGACAGGCAAAGAGGACCGAGATATCCCTAAAATTTAAGAAATAAATAAAGCTTAATTAAACAACTAATTAAGCTAAGGAGGGATTGTGATAAATTATACAATTCATACACTAAGAGGTTAATTTTAGTAAACCCCTCATGAAAAACGAAATAAGAGAATTAGTTGTGTCAAATTACACCATAAAATGGGTACAACCTCTAATGCTTGATAAAGCATGACACAATTTTATACACTAAAATCTAATGTTTCGGGATTCAATAAATTCCCTGCTCCTCCTTACATTTATCTTCATGCTCTGCATTACTGAAAGACACAACGCCTCAACTGGCGATCGGTATGCATCGCCACCACCTCCTTCCTTCTTCTTTTATTCAATTACTTCTAAATACCTCAGTCCCAGACAGTTGAAACTGGTGACCATAACTGGTCATTCTCTCTACTTCAACCTCTGGTAAGGAACATACCTATATACTTACCAACGTCTCCTTCACTCTTTCTTGTGCGAACCGTTTTACTCCTTAAGAACCCAGCGACCGTCCCACGAAGGACAAATATTGCTTATCATTTTCTACTCTACAACAATATAATATCACACCAATAAAATGGCAACAAGCTTTACAATATGAATCTACGAACCAAAGGCTGGAAGTATGTACAATACCTAGCCACTAATTTAGCATGAGGCGTATATTCTCATTTAACCATCATCACCTACACGACCCATCTCACTATTTGTATATGATCATCTAGTTACATGACTACCGTGATATCGTCATGAAGCTCAAATCCTCTATCGTGATACCTTCTGTTCTTCATTGTTTCTTGCAAAATAATTCTTCTTAACCATGGGTTGTCGTCCCCGAGATCAAAAACACATTGGTATAAAGATCACAACAGACCCCTCAAACAGTATGAGTGACCATTATTCTGAGGCATTGGTTGCCCACACGGACACAACTCTAACGGGTAAGAAACTGGCAGTGAGTTGACCAATATATTTCAAACCAATGTCGAGTATCATGATCGCAGAGACCAAATTAAAGATGATGCGTATAATATAAAAATTAAGTTTCAGTCATAGATGAACACATCCCAAAAGGGGGAACTGTTGGAATACCAGCCAGCAATGTCACAGATAGCTGTAGAATTCAGCTCTATAAAAGAAAAACCCTATAAAGCATCTGTTCGGCCTGCACTGTGACTATGCAGAAAAAGGGTACGAAGCCGCACTAGTGAATACAATGAAAACTCTAATGCCAATGAAGGGTATACTCACAAGGTATAAATACCAAAGAGCACCTAGAGCCATATTCGGATGAGGTTTAATTGAGTAATAAAGAATGCATAAAACTTGTCCCGACAGGCTATAGGTAATAGACTTACAATTCATTTTATTTATAAAGATAACAACGGTCCAATGCAAGACCTTTCAATGAGTTATTGGTTTAAGCTTACTATAACCTCAGTTAAGATTGTCACAATGGATCTGAATAATAACCTCACTCAGCTGCAACAAATAAATAACAACCATGACGACAAAGAAGTCAATTCCGGAAACACCAGGCTCGGGTGATAGTTAGCAAGTGTCTAAACTTCTTAAATCCATACCAAAGTTTAGCGAAGATACCTCCAACACATACATGCGGCAAACTTCTCAAGCAGAGTTCCCAAATATAAAATACCTATTTCATACATTCTAAAATCAGAAGACCAACTGCTCCGGTACACGGTATTGTTGTAATCATAAACAACACCTCACAATTTGACCTCCCTTGTAAGTATCCAAACGGCAATGTATGATGCCACTATTATGATATAACCCTTCCAAACACACTACATTTGAAGGACAAATGTTTCTAAATAGATTCTGAAGAGCGGCCTCATTAATTAGGAGAAGCTATGACAGTCACAATTATAATCAAAAGATCAAAGAGCAAAACTTGTAAAATATAATGTAGCAAATATAGCTTAGACAAGACAAATCGGTGACCATGCAAGGCGACCTTGGATAAGTAAGAGTAATGGACTGCTAACTAAAAGCAACTACAACGAGTAAAACGTAAATAAATAAACACGAGAAACTCTAAACGTGATTTAGCATACTAAACATACAAACGTATATACATACATATCAGGAAACACTTAATATCAATAAAACCCAAGGATTAAATGAAATTCAATTAGAGGAGGTCATGATTAGTAAATCAAACACACCCGACTTAAGTCAATTATAACTTAACAACCGAAAATGAATATTGGGATCTCAGTGGTGATAATCCCTGAATAGTTACCACTAGTTGGTGGATACACACAAGAAATAATAATGAGGATGGAACAGAAAAGATTAAGATGGGAATCCGAATAAACAAATTAAATTTAACAAAATTATAATAACAAAAAAATATGTACATATACTATAGAATTGGACTTTATGGATAGTCCAATCAAAGAATAAAAATTGGTGATATGAAGTCGGATTGAAGTGGGCCTAAACAGTCAAACAAGATGAAATCAGCCAAATTAACTAGGCACACCAACGAGGAATAGTTCCAACTCAGTCGAATATTTATGAATAGTCGGGTATCAAAAATTGGAAATTATAAGAAGAATAGTGGACTTAATTGAGGAATAAATTATTGGGTCAAGATAATGAAAGAATCACTAGGGAGAATTAGTATTAATTTGTAAGTTTAGAGGAAAATAGAAATAATATAAGAACTTGGAAGTATACAATTGTATATCCAGTTGGCTAACAATAGAATTTAAACATTATGATAAGTAAGTGAACATGTATATGTACATACGGTACGAAAATTAGAATGAAAGGAACTTGGAAGATTAGGAGGGTATAAAGGTGTGTAATAGGGTATCATAAACCTATAGGAACAATCATATGTGGATATGAATAAATCAAGAGGGTTATTGTAATATAAATATGGCCCTGGAACTTATAACACATGAGTATGTATATACTATATTACACACCTAGAGGTATATACAGTTGGAGAATTTAAACAATAAATCTAAAGGCTTAAGAACTGTGACACTAGCCCATGAATTAATTGCCAGAAGACTAGGAACGAGCGAGATAGGAATTGAAATTAGTTAATTGATTGGTTGTTTAAATCGGATGTGCAAAGTTGAACTTGACCCTGGCCAGGTCAAGGGACACTAAGCACAAATTGGGGTGCAGGGGTAGTCCAACACTTACGCTGATCCGTCAGTGTTGGATGATTCTTGAAACCCCCTTCAAGTGGTCACATAAACTACAAATAGGTGGGAAATTTTATAAGCTGGAATAGAAAGTTACCAAGGAAGCGAGGTTGATATCAGATAATACAAGAGTGTAAAATACATTGATACAGGATCCGAAACTTGGAGGTAAACACATGGGTATACAGATATGTAGAGACGTGAAATGAGGTGATGTTACTAATAGCCTAATAGTTACTACATAAATATATACTATCACCATCAAATGCAATATATAACCGGTAGTAGTCAATTACTCTAGTTCTGTGGACATAATAATGACACTAGACTGTGTGACCAAGCAGAGCTAGTCAGCAAGCTGCTGCTTGATACAATCACAATAGCAAGGATAAGAAAACTAAACACCCTATGTTACATGATTCGCAAACGTAAGAACTTATAACATGTACAATTGAGGTCAACCGACAATGTCAAGGCCATAGTATTTAGCTGGAAAACAAGGATTACTTGAAGATGAAGAAAGTCTAAATCACTGTACACATTAAGGTACATAATAGGTGATAACGCTAGGAGGAAAACTAGCTAGCTACATATATTATGAGCGGCAATATAACTAAACATGTCGTTGTAACAATGACACGTTGTAACATTGAATAAATATTAAGAACTAAATCGTTACTACAGAGCATATAGAAATATAAGGCTAAGCGTCAGCTAGAAAGAACAATTCAGACGTCTAAAGGTGAACATGCGAATATACGGAGGCGTGAACGTATAAGTGCCGCGGCAGACATGCACTGTAAAATAATTCAACCTACACGGCGCACTTGCCACAATAAGTGCTGCCCTAATAAATAGTTATCCGACCTCCAAAGAAAATGAATAGACAAATTACAACTCACCAGGACCAAGTATAAAATACCCCATACCCGTCAAGAGACCTTTACTCCTAAATTAAAAGGGTACAATTAAGTCATGCACTACAAAGGAGTAGGAAAGGAAAACTAAGCCTGAAAGTTAGCAGAGTCGCGCAGCGGAAGCTGGTGGACCCAATCTAAAACACCCTCCAGTTGAATAACAAGTTACTTCTCGGCCAATACCTTAGACCCATAGAGGCTAAAACCGAATCCGTTTGTGGATCGGTATGGATACCGATAAGTGCCTTTGATACAAAAAAAAACTAAGCCATTAACATGGTCAAGGCCTTTGATGAGATTACATTGTGAGCTACATCGCATAGGAACTAGAATGCCCCATGAGCATTAAACACCTAGAACCAAGGTTCAAGGATGATATAATAAGGATTACGTGGGCGTAATCCATTTTTAAGGGGGGGGGGGGGGGGGTAGGCGTGTTGTTTTTACTGTGTTATTGCTCGTTTGTGGTGTTGTTTGGATGCTATGCGTGTTAATGAGTGTGAATTGGTTTGAATGTGTTGTGGTTATGAATGAATGACTTGTTCATCTGATTACGGGTGAGTACAGTATATGAGTATTACTGGTACATTACCATATTATTGAGAACTTGGCCAAGCCACAGATGTGGCGTGGTGCTTATAAGCACAAATAGTGAACTAGAACTGTGGAATTTCGGGACATGATCCCCTGGTTAGAGAGAACGAATTTGAGACTTGATCCTTTCACTATGTGTATTCCTACAAACCACACGTTGATGGTTAGTAGGTCTGTGTGTTTTGGATTATGTGTATGTGAATGGTATGTACGTGTATGTACACTTTGTCGTGAATGAATGTTGTGTGCCCTTTTAAATTACAGTCGTGCATGGTTTACGCATTGTTACTATCTTGGATCACTATGAGAACAGGTGAGAAGCCATTAATGTGGGAAAGTGCTTATGAGTAGTGAGCATTATGGTATATGGGACTTTATCCCTTAGTTAGCGTGAATGAATGCAGGACTTGATCCCAAGAATTAACGAGAAAGAAAAACATCGGTTAGGGAAGAAGACTTCGGGACGAAGTCTCTTTTAAGGGGGGAAGTTGAACAACCCTAAACAATTAAACACATAAAATCGTAAACGCGGGAAGATTACCCGAGAATAACGTGTCACATAATTCGGGACACGTGATAATGCATGAACAACTAACTAAGTACGGACATATATATGTCCAAGAACATGACAACGTGAAATATTAATACAGTCGTGTATATATATATACGTATTGAAAATACATATGCACAACGTTACAATAATTACAACGTTGCACATATAAAATAAACACGACATGATAATATAGTCGCATATGTATATATAACTACAACGCGACAAAATAAATAGTCATAGATACATATACATATATATGTAACTAACAACGCAACAAAATTAAATAGTCACGTATATGACTAATAACGCGACATAATAATATAGTTGTATACTTATATATGTATACAAAATGGCATGTATATTAAATATACAAGTAACAACGCGACTCGATAAAATAGTCGCGCATATAATATAACTGATAACGCGACATAATAACATAGCCGTCTGTATATATATATATATATATATATATATATATATGTACACAAAATAGGCACGACATAATAATATAGTCGTATATATACATGTATGAAGATAGACAAGTAATATAATGATACAAAAAAAAAGAGTGAAACGTGCTCTTGTCGGGACTCGAACTCGGTAACTGGCCTCTCCGGTGAATGCCTTAACCGGTCGAGTTGTGCTCATATTCATTGATAAACTACACATTTAGGCACTAGAGTAATGAGACGTACCATCAAATAACATACTCGACCAACTACCTACTAAAGTAACCGACTGATAGCATAATGCCCACCATGTTTTTCCTATTTTCCACGATCGACATATTTTCCTCTG